>KZ072504.1:537805-553389 GCA_002091845.1 Anopheles cracens
CGTCCAGAAACAAAGCTCTTCTCTCACGCGATGAACTCGAACACACTTCGAAATATTACTTTTAATATCCTTATTTGGCGAAATTAAAAATTCACTATTTAAGGTCCGAACGTTGCCGCAAAAAAGAGAACGATTCCCTCTTCTCTCTTCTATTTATCGACTCTCGGGCTGTCTCAAACGTGCGATGAACCCGAACGGAGTTGTTGCTAACTGTGTGGCGATGATCGTTCTTGTCCTTCTCCTGCTGCCAGCGCCACCTGCCGTTACCCAAAGTAAACCGGACCGCTGTCGACGTCTGCTGAGATGACGGACAGTTGTTTACAATTTGCCTCGGCGCTCGGAACAAGAGAACCCGTGATCGGAAGTAGAAGAATGCACTTTCCCTGCTCCGGGCGCGCCGCCAGTGTCCGGCACGATGAGCTCGGGAATTATGGTGATAAATTATGAAATAATGCTCGCATAATAAACTCCTCATGCATAACGCTGCAGATGGAATCGACGACGGCTCGGTCGATCGATTCGTGATGCATTCGATCGGGGGAAAACCGTGTTCGCAGTGTTATTAGATAGAAAAGAGCAAATAATGTGTTGTGTTTTCCTAAAAGCGTCGCATGCTAGGATACTGCCAAGCTGGTGAGATGATGTGGTGTTTCATTAACCTCGTTTCAGGCTGGTAAGTGATATTTTATTTATCACAAATTAACCCTTTAAATCGAGGCCAAGTCTATCTGATGTGGTGCTGGATGTTTTATTTGATGTGGCATTGGATTACTTCATTTTGATTTCAACCGATGCGATACATTCTCAATAATAATATGTTATCTCTCTCGCTCTCCCTCAGCGCTCCAGACGAATCAAGTCGTAGAGTTATGCGCTTCCGGGGAGTGAGAAGTGACCCAAACAGAATCGGACATAATTCGGTACAGTATTAGAATTTATAAGTGCGGCTGTCCGTTTGTTGTGTTTTCGGAGCGCGTAGCTGTTCGGTTGCTCTGTTTTTTTTTCCTGCGCCTCAGCCTGAAAATTGTTGTCGCTGTTCGCTCGTATTTCGCGTTGTGCTTTGCTCCAGTTGCGTAGCTCCCGTTCCACTGCACCGTGCTCCAGTTCTCGGGGAGGCCATTATTATTGCAAAACATGCTCGCACTTCCACGGCAGAGCTCGGGCTGGCTGCGTCAGCCGGCGGGCCTATCCGGTTTTACATGCACGACCGCTGGGAGACCAGTTTGTATGAGTGTTTTTGTGTAGTTTTTTTGTCCAGTTCTCGGGGAGGCCATTATTATTGCAAAACATGCTCGCACTTCCACGGCAGAGCTCGGGCTGGCTGCGTCAGCCGGCGGGCCTATCCGGTTTTACATGCACGACCGCTGGGAGACCAGTTTGTATGAGTGTTTTTGTGTAGTTTTTTTGTTCGTTTGTTTTTTTCTTCGTTCAAAGCTTCATATTCTCTTCTGTATCGGTGGACCCCACAACGGACGCCATTTGGGTGTCTTTATTAGTGGTACTATATTTGGGGCAATTGTACTGGGAGGGGGTTTAAAGAGTGAATTTAAAGCTCAAATGGCATTGTTTTCGGAAAGAGGCGTCTTTCTTTCCGCTTTCACACAAGCTATACGTTTGATTTTATAGGTCTAAAAAAGCATCACACTGTTTCTAACTGTTTTATGCATCAAGCAACACAACATATTATTGACAATATGATTAATTCCGCGATGAAGGCGGTTGTTACTGTTCACTAGAACCAAGTATGCCATCAGTCAAATAATGTCATTGTTATGAGTGATTCCAATAGGGTACAGGAAATGGTGCTGTTCTTCACATAACAGGACCTGTACCTTAATCTCAGCGATTCCAATCCAAAAAAACATAGTTGAAGAGCTTAATAGTTTGACTATTGGGCCAAGGAAAGGGATGGAAAATTATATTCTTAAACTTTCTTTGAAACATATTTAGTCTTTTATAAATACATCGATAAAATAACATCGAGTTGAGAATGAAATAATTCTGTACAGTAGTTTTATTATCTAAAATATTTCTTAAATAGATGAATTTAATAAACACAGTTCTAACGTCGCTTCAGGATCATAAATTTAATTTTAAAGATTCCTCATTAAACAATATTCATGCATAAGTTGCAATATTAAAGGCTCCGTTTATGAATATTAATTATTTATCATTAAGTTGGTTTCATTTCATACTCATCTCAATAAAAAAGGAGAAAATGCCCTTTGATATGTTCTTGTCTAAGTATTAGCATTAGTACGACCAGGCCGTTAATTCAAAATTGGTAAAGACAACCACTATTTAAATAGGCGCATTGAAACTTACGGCTTATGCCTCACAAATACTGTATATTTGCGAACGTGCAAACATCTTCCAAACCCAAACAAGTGAACGCCTTTTTACACATACCATAATGGACTCATTTCGTCTCCTTTGTGTAACGCTCGCAAACAATGGAAATGCTCCCCGAATCGGTTTACATTCTCCCCGTCTGGGTCCGGGCAGCCTGGCGCATGGCGTCTGTCGAATGCAATTTCATAATTTAGTTTCCTCGTGACAAATATACATATAAAAACGGACTAGCCGCTCTTGGCCACCGCTCAAGATCGCATCGGGGGCTTCCGCAAATGACCGCAAATGTTTGGATTGGCGTCGGGCATGCATACGGAACGAGTGCACCAGAAGAAAGGATACCGAAATTGTGTGCCGTAGTGAACAAAAAAGAACCAGTGATCGATAGAAACGATAGAAGCAAACGCAAGAAGCACACGACCATGTCACACTTAGTTACTGGCCGGCTCGGCCCTGTCTGCTGGCGTTATTCCACATCCTCGGTCGTGCCGGCTCTACCCCGGAATGGGGCGCGCTATCGAAACATCGCCAATATTGCACCCACTTCCATTGGCACGAGTTCCGCTCTCCCGGGCGTTATCCATGCACTGGCCCACGCGGTTCCGGAGAAAAGCAGGCCACGCCAGCCAGAACATTCCTTTTGCCGGGGAGGCTGGGCCCGGGATCGTGTGAGAAAAATATGCTAATGTGCAAGCATCGCCCTCTGCACACTTGTGCACGGCGTGATAAGGCGGAAGTAGATGACGATGGGCGCAGCGAATTTTCATACCAGCGGATGCAAATCCCGTCGCGGGGGAGGGCCGCAGAATTGAGAAAAAAAAATGCTATAAAATATTTGAATAATTTCATCTCCCGTCCGTCTCGGGCCTGCCCCGTCTCGGCCTTGCCCGAGACGCCCGAGAGTTCGAGAAAGTAAGTTCGTGCTCGAGTTCCCGTTTCGCGAAAGTCACGAACGGTTGTGAGGCGAGAACGCCACGGCCGTTTCAATATTTCCCCGGCACAAATAGTACCAATCGAACCCGGAGGGAGGTGGATGGGTTCGGGAGGCTTCAGGGCGCCAGGCCATGTAAAAAGCTGGGCCCATCCTGCACGGCCCTGGCTCCAACACTGTGAGAGGTTTCGTGCAATCGATAGCCGTGCAACGTGCCCGATGATGGATTCGCCGGCTAAGCGCACACGAAGAAGTGGTAATTTCCACCTTTCCATAGTATGTGTGTGTGTGTTTTTTTCTTCTCTTCAACTTCCCTATTCGTTCCGGGCTGCATTTTGAGTAGATTCACTTTTTTTTCTTTCCAAGAGTTGGAAAGGAGTGGCCGAGACAGCAAGGTTGCATCGATTCCCTTGGCACCAAAGTGCAACTCCGTCTCAAGTGAGGCTCTCTTCGCCGATGATGGTGCTAATACGATAGAATGAGTCTGGTTTTTGTTTGCTTCTCGTTTGAGCTCGTCCTTCGGGGCGGAAGTGAATCGAAAAGCAGCTGACAATAAAGCCGCTCCTCGAGCAGACGAACGCGCAGACGAAGATCCAGGAAATGAGACACTACCACCGGGTATCCTTTCCTAGCCAGCATCCGGCCAGCCTTGGTTGGATTAGCCCAGCATCGTGGCACCGTTCAAACGGGACGCGAACGAGAGAGAGTGAGAGAGAAAAAAATACTGAAACTTCTGTTTTTGAGATTTTTATTGTTCATCACATCTCATAAATATAAAAAAATCAATCATAATCTGCTATAATGATTGAATCTGCTATTATTATGCTAAATTGTTCGTAAATTTATACACTACTTGGTTTATGATAACAAAAACCTTGTAATAAATAAGAAAACCTTATGATCATTTGGAGTGTTTTTTATCGTTTGATGAAATCTGCTTAGATTTGTTAGCTCATTTTACAGTTAGGTTCAATTCACATTTCACAGTGCCAATTAAATTGAACGATTGCAACGTTTTCCTATGCCAGCGTAATAAAAGCGAAACTACGAAAGTATCCATTCAACCATCACAACCATTTAGCAGCTTTAAATTAGTATGATGCTTTCCAGGGTGTGTGTGCGTCAACCATAGTTTAATCATTCCGGCAATCACCGTGGCAACATAAATTCCGCACAACTACGCGTCCAAAACCTCAGCCCACATCGCTTGACTAATACCATCCCACGCACATTTGCCCCAAATGCCCATCGCCGGAGGCGTAATAGCATTTGCGATGAAATGTAAAGTCAACTGAAGCGTTCTTTCTGGTCGACAGGATCGCGCTGATCGATTGCTTGCGCTGAAATATGGCTTCCGGCAATGCGCACCATTTGCGTTTCGCTCCCGCAAGCGAAACCATCGAAGCCAGATCGAACTGTGTGCACGCAAAGTGAAAACAAAAATCATCGGTCAGGAGGAGCCGGCCAGCATCAGCATGGGGAAATGAGGGCGGGAAATGGTGGCAAACAAAACGGACTCTGCAACGGACACGAACACACACACACCGCTGGAAACGTACCAAACAAAACTGTCCACTGGTAGTGGGCAATTTCCGGCGACCACGGCGTTTATGTTTGCGCCGGGAAATGTCAGCCGGCGGGCCTATCCGGTTTTACATGCACGACCGCTGGGAGACCAGTTTGTATGAGTGTTTTTGTGTAGTTTTTTTGTTCGTTTGTTTTTTTCTTCGTTCAAAGCTTCATATTCTCTTCTGTATCGGTGGACCCCACAACGGACGCCATTTGGGTGTCTTTATTAGTGGTACTATATTTGGGGCAATTGTACTGGGAGGGGGTTTAAAGAGTGAATTTAAAGCTCAAATGGCATTGTTTTCGGAAAGAGGCGTCTTTCTTTCCGCTTTCACACAAGCTATACGTTTGATTTTATAGGTCTAAAAAAGCATCACACTGTTTCTAACTGTTTTATGCATCAAGCAACACAACATATTATTGACAATATGATTAATTCCGCGATGAAGGCGGTTGTTACTGTTCACTAGAACCAAGTATGCCATCAGTCAAATAATGTCATTGTTATGAGTGATTCCAATAGGGTACAGGAAATGGTGCTGTTCTTCACATAACAGGACCTGTACCTTAATCTCAGCGATTCCAATCCAAAAAAACATAGTTGAAGAGCTTAATAGTTTGACTATTGGGCCAAGGAAAGGGATGGAAAATTATATTCTTAAACTTTCTTTGAAACATATTTAGTCTTTTATAAATACATCGATAAAATAACATCGAGTTGAGAATGAAATAATTCTGTACAGTAGTTTTATTATCTAAAATATTTCTTAAATAGATGAATTTAATAAACACAGTTCTAACGTCGCTTCAGGATCATAAATTTAATTTTAAAGATTCCTCATTAAACAATATTCATGCATAAGTTGCAATATTAAAGGCTCCGTTTATGAATATTAATTATTTATCATTAAGTTGGTTTCATTTCATACTCATCTCAATAAAAAAGGAGAAAATGCCCTTTGATATGTTCTTGTCTAAGTATTAGCATTAGTACGACCAGGCCGTTAATTCAAAATTGGTAAAGACAACCACTATTTAAATAGGCGCATTGAAACTTACGGCTTATGCCTCACAAATACTGTATATTTGCGAACGTGCAAACATCTTCCAAACCCAAACAAGTGAACGCCTTTTTACACATACCATAATGGACTCATTTCGTCTCCTTTGTGTAACGCTCGCAAACAATGGAAATGCTCCCCGAATCGGTTTACATTCTCCCCGTCTGGGTCCGGGCAGCCTGGCGCATGGCGTCTGTCGAATGCAATTTCATAATTTAGTTTCCTCGTGACAAATATACATATAAAAACGGACTAGCCGCTCTTGGCCACCGCTCAAGATCGCATCGGGGGCTTCCGCAAATGACCGCAAATGTTTGGATTGGCGTCGGGCATGCATACGGAACGAGTGCACCAGAAGAAAGGATACCGAAATTGTGTGCCGTAGTGAACAAAAAAGAACCAGTGATCGATAGAAACGATAGAAGCAAACGCAAGAAGCACACGACCATGTCACACTTAGTTACTGGCCGGCTCGGCCCTGTCTGCTGGCGTTATTCCACATCCTCGGTCGTGCCGGCTCTACCCCGGAATGGGGCGCGCTATCGAAACATCGCCAATATTGCACCCACTTCCATTGGCACGAGTTCCGCTCTCCCGGGCGTTATCCATGCACTGGCCCACGCGGTTCCGGAGAAAAGCAGGCCACGGCACCCAGAACATTCCTTTTGCCGGGGAGGCTGGGCCCGGGATCGTGTGAGAAAAATATGCTAATGTGCAAGCATCGCCCTCTGCACACTTGTGCACGGCGTGATAAGGCGGAAGTAGATGACGATGGGCGCAGCGAATTTTCATACCAGCGGATGCCAATCCCGTCGCGGGGGAGGGCCGCAGAATTGAGAAAAAAAAATGCTATAAAATATTTGAATAATTTCATCTCCCGTCCGTCTCGGGCCTGCCCCGTCTCGGCCTTGCTTCGAGAAAGTAAGTTCGTGCTCGAGTTCCCGTTTCGCGAAAGTCACGAACGGTTGTGAGGCGAGAACGCCACGGCCGTTTCAATATTTCCCCGGCACAAATAGTACCAATCGAACCCGGAGGGAGGTGGATGGGTTCGGGAGGCTTCAGGGCGCCAGGCCATGTAAAAAGCTGGGCCCATCCTGCACGGCCCTGGCTCCAACACTGTGAGAGGTTTCGTGCAATCGATAGCCGTGCAACGTGCCCGATGATGGATTCGCCGGCTAAGCGCACACGAAGAAGTGGTAATTTCCACCTTTCCATAGTATGTGTGTGTGTGTTTTTTTCTTCTCTTCAACTTCCCTATTCGTTCCGGGCTGCATTTTGAGTAGATTCACTTTTTTTTCTTTCCAAGAGTTGGAAAGGAGTGGCCGAGACAGCAAGGTTGCATCGATTCCCTTGGCACCAAAGTGCAACTCCGTCTCAAGTGAGGCTCTCTTCGCCGATGATGGTGCTAATACGATAGAATGAGTCTGGTTTTTGTTTGCTTCTCGTTTGAGCTCGTCCTTCGGGGCGGAAGTGAATCGAAAAGCAGCTGACAATAAAGCCGCTCCTCGAGCAGACGAACGCGCAGACGAAGATCCAGGAAATGAGACACTACCACCGGGTATCCTTTCCTAGCCAGCATCCGGCCAGCCTTGGTTGGATTAGCCCAGCATCGTGGCACCGTTCAAACGGGACGCGAACGAGAGAGAGAGAGAGAGTGAGAGAGAGTAAAAAAATACTGAAACTTCTGTTTTTGAGATTTTTATTGTTCATCACATCTCATAAATATGTTAAAAGCAGCGCTGCGCCATTCGCTCGCTGGACGTTTCCGCCTTTTTTGTTGCATGCCTCCGTCCTGACCATGGGGTTCACTTGCTCGTTCGCTCCTCGCCGGTTATCCATCGAGCCGCATCGGGCATTGGGGGGAGCAAAGTTTCGGTTCCGAAATGGAAAATACGAAACTTTGATGCGAGAACGCCATCGCAGCTCTCTCTTTCTCTCGCTGCTGGCCGCATTCTCGCGGAAGGTCAAACTCGTAAAGTAAGCACACGGGTCAAGCACGGGAGAAAGTTGCGAAATGTTACTTCCCCCGACTGTTTCCTTAACTTTGCATGAGTTTATCATCCAGCGAAACGGACATGGGGACCGACCGGTGTCCAGAAGGTTGCTGGATCCGCTTCTAGCGCAGCAGCCGGGCACCGAGTTGGGGTCCTTAGATGAGAAAAGTTATGAGCAAAACCTGTGCACAGGGTGTGTTTGTGGGTGTGTTGTGAATGTGTGAGTGTAGCAGGTTCGGAAGTGTTGTTCGCATCCCAAGTCCCGGGAAGGTTAATGAACTTTTCTGCTCTCTATCGGGCGAGTACGTGTGCCTGTTCTCGCAAAAGTTGACAGCGGTGAACGTGAGATTCCCTCCCGGCTGGTAGAGTCAATCTCGATCGAATGATAAGTTTTGATTTATTCGACGAAACACGTGTTCGTTATGCGGCACCGGGTGGTGTATCGAATCTTTCGTAACCGAAAGTATGATTAAGGTTCACGTTTTTTTTTGGTTTATGCATTGAATATTCATCGCAATTAATCGTTTTAAATGGCGTATCGGCAAACTAAACTTTCTGTCAACCCAGCATTTGAGTTGATTTAATTGGAACGAGAGGCATTAAAATAGACACATTACCATACACATGTTCACTAAGTCATGTGCAAAGAACTAATCAGAATTAACTCATATTTTGTTACCAAGAGCAAGAGATGAGAAAGCTTCAATTTAAATTTTCAACGGGAACTTATTTATGATCATTTTGATATTTCGCCATCATCTAAAAAACTATAGTTTCACACCTTGTTAGTGAATAAGTAACTTTCCTACCTACTTGCTTTACAATTCATAATCGTGGTGTACGTCAGCATTGTTAAAGGAACCTTCACCAGCTTTCAATCATAAGAGCACCACAATAATTTTGTTCAGACATTTTCCGATGTTTTACTCGTTAATTATTGTACTATAGGCTTAAATATAAGTATAAAAACAAAACGTTCTCATGCCATTCGAGAACATTCGAGCTCCTTTCGAGCTGTATCGCATGTTCCCGCGTCTTTCGTTTATTGTTGGAAAAAAGACGCGAAACAAGGTGTTTTCAATTGGTAGCGTTATGTTATGAAACTTTTGAGGTAAACAAAACCACGGAATCGTAAGTAACAATTAGAAAAATAAACATTTACTAATTGAGTCCTACCAAACAGTAACAAGCTGTATCGTTTGACAACATTACGGAAACCTTACGGCCGGAAGCGAGCGACAAAGAGCGAGAAGTTGACATCACGACATCTCAAAACTAAACTACTTGACAGTGAAAACGGCTCTTAAGCTTGCCAGCTTTG
Organism: Anopheles cracens; assembly: GCA_002091845.1. Classification (NCBI taxonomy): domain Eukaryota; kingdom Metazoa; phylum Arthropoda; class Insecta; order Diptera; family Culicidae; genus Anopheles; species Anopheles cracens. Next base: position 547,034 of record KZ072504.1, read on the forward strand.
AGAAAGGCCTTAGAAGAACACTTTATAGTTGTAATCTTTTAATTCAAACAACACCTGTCGCGTCCTGCGTCCATCAAATCAAAATTGCGTCCTGCAATGATTTCACTTTTACGTAGCTTCAACGCTGTGTTGATAGCACTTTCTTTCTTTATTTCGAAAGATTAAGTTGGGAGGGTTACAAAACATCCGTGTCGTTGTACATCTCGAAAGCAAGTGCCTCCCTTTCGCTCAGCACATGCCGCCGAGAACTCGAACTCCACACTCCCGCACTCTTTCTCGGCACTCTTTCTCTTCTAATACAAGGTGCTATCACCCGTGTCGCTAAAGTTCATCCGTTGTGACGCACAGTGTCGCCACAACACCCTTTTTTTGGCACCAAACTGTCAAGAGAAGAGAGAGAGAAGTGTCAAGACAATTTGATAGATGTCAGAATAGCTTGGGCCGACCTGGCGTTTGTGACTAGAGATGGGAATAACCACTCCTTTGAGGGAGTCAACTCACTCTGACTCACTCACCATAGGGATTCGAATCGTTTAGCAACTCTTTAGGGAGTCGTTATAATAAAACTCACTCAGGCGAAATAGGGGCCCGGGCAATGTTGTGTACTGCGCTGGGGGGGGGGGTGTGTGTGTTGTGTATGCGGAAAGCGTTACAGTGTATTGTCAGGCTGTGTTTCTCGCGCTACGTCTGCGGCCAGTTGTTACTTACTCGCGAGAGAGTTTCATTATAGCGACTCCTTAAAGAGTCATTAACATTTTATATTGGGAGTCAACTCACTCTTTTATTACAAAGATTCAACTCACTCACTCATTCTTACTCAGTACGCACATTTCTAGTTGAGACTGAGAGATCTCACTACGAGATTTGCTTTCTATTCATTGCATGAAGGTGCTTGATGTGTTTTGAACCGGATCTAGCAGGCCAATGTGTGCGGATAAGTGACGAGCACCTTAGCCGGAATACATTTGCAACTCTATGCGCCCTTATTACACAGGGTTTTTTTTCGATGGTATTTTCTGTCAAAAATGATTAAATCGAGGTTTTTCATAGAAAATTCCATGCCGTGTGTGTCCGATTTGACCGATTTCACAGAAAATACCATCCAAATACTACCCTGTGTAATAAACGTTGTGTAAATAAGGCGACCCAAGTGCCAACTTCTCACGTCTCGCGCCTTAGCCAACCAAAAAAAAGGGAGATACTGCTTCTCAGTATGGGCGATCCAACCAAAGCCAGTGAGAAATTGCGACGTGGCGAGTGAGTAACAACTGGCCGTAGGGATCCGAAACCCAAAAGAGTGAGTGGGATTCGCTAAACGAGTGAGTCGTTATTATACAAACTCACTCGCGAGTGAGTAACAACTGGCCGTAGGGATCCGAAACCCAAAAGAGTGAGTGGGATTCGCTAAACGAATGAGTCGCTATTATACAAACTCACTCGCGAGTGAGTAACAACTGGCCGTAGGGATCCGAAACCCAAAAGAGTGAGTGGGATTCGCTAAACGAACAACAACTGGCCGTAGGGATCCGAAACCCAAAAGAGTGAGTGGGATTCGCTAAACGAGCAACAACTGGCCGTAGGGATCCGAATCGCAAAAGAGTGAGTGGGATTCGCTAAACGAGCAACAACTGGCCGTAGGGATCCGAAACCCAAAAGAGTGAGTGGGATTCGCTAAACGAGTGAGTCGTTATTATACAAACTCACTCGCGAGTGAGTAACAACTGGCCGTAGGGATCCGAATCGCAAAAGAGTGAGTGGGATTCGCTAAACGAGTGAGTCGTTATTATACAAACTCACTCGCGAGTGAGTAACAACTGGCCGTAGGGATCCGAATCGCAAAAGAGTGAGTGGGATTCGCTAAACGAGTGGGCAACCACAATCGAGACTGCGTGTGTGTGTTGTGTATGCGGAAAGCGTCACACTGTATTGTCTGGCTGTGTGCCTCGCGCTACGTGACGTCCAAACCGAAATCGAGAGTGTGTGTGTGTTGTGTATGCGGAAAGCGTTACACTGTATTGTCAGGCTGTGTTCCTCGCGCTACGTCTGCGGCCAGTTGTTACTTACTCGCGAGAGAGTTTCATTATAGCGACTCCCTAAAGAGTCATTAAAATTTTATATTGGGAGTCAACTCCCTCTTTCCATCATAAAGATTCAACTCACTCACTCACTCTTACTCAGTACGCACATCTCTACACTGTATTGTCAGGCTGTGTTCCTCGCGCTACGTCTGCGGCCAGTTGTTACTTACTCGCGAGAGAGTTTCATTATAGCGACTCCCTAAAGAGTCATTAAAATTTTATATTGGGAGTCAACTCCCTCTTTCCATCATAAAGATTCAACTCACTCACTCACTCTTACTCAGTACGCACATCTCTACACTGTATTGTCAGGCTGTGTTCCTCGCGCTACGTCTGCGGCCAGTTGTTACTTACTCGCGAGAGAGTTTCATTATAGCGACTCCCTAAAGAGTCATTAAAATTTTATATTGGGAGTCAACTCACTCTTTCCATCATAAAGATTCAACTCACTCACTCACTCTTACTCAGTACGCACATCTCTACATCCGAGGCACGATTTACACCCGTTCCATCCAATACGCCCACCCCCGTGTGAGGACGGTGAGAAGCGCACGGCTACGTACGGGAGACAGCATAAGTAGTGAAGCAAAACACACATACACACCAGGTGGGCTGGCGCACCAATTGTTGCCGGCCAATTGAAAAGAAAATCAATTACAACAAATCGATTTCAACAAAAGGGAGAAAGAACTGTACAGAAGGTGCAGAAAGAGAGGCTGAGACCTCATGAAAGCGCCTCATGAATCACCTGGCAGGGTGGAGAGAAATTTGTAAACGAGAGGCGAATAAAAAAAACACTCCAAACACACAAACACACACAAGTGGAAATTGAGCTACGGATAACCGAAAACAGAAGCAAAACCTCTTTAAGCCGTCGCGAGCCAACCGCAACAGCGAGAAAACCCCGGGTGGGGCACGGGTGGAAAATTCAATTTTCCTCGGTTTGTTCACCGAAATCGCTCCGGATTATGTTTCTTTATGATTTTTATTAGTTTTATGCTTGTTGATTGCTATCGCGTTTCCCATTCGATTGTGTGCCCGGTCGCCGGCCGTTACATATCCCTCCGTTTATGATTTTTATCAGCGCCGGCTTAGGGGGAGGTTGTGTGTGGCCGGCCAGGTGGCAGGCGAGGAGGTCATTACACACAATGATGTTTACTTGTTTTACATCCGGTGAATTTTTGTCCGGTCGAACAAATGGATAACAAATTACAAATAGCAAACGCGATAGTTGGGTAATTGAATAAAACTTCATGTCGTTGTACTAGTCCTATAGCTTTAAGCTCCATCGGATCATGTTAAGAAGCAGAGTTAAGAGTTTCTAGTTAAGCTTCTAGCTCTTGTTGATATGATATCATTTCCGATTGAAAAAAAATGCAATATACAAGTCCTAGAATCGCCTTTTGATGATTTTATGATTCAAATAATGTTTCTATTGCATTATTTACAAATAACTCGCAATTCACAACGACCAGTCAATCAAGGCAAACGAAAACCAGTCGGCCTGTGTTGCGATACAATCAAAGATGTTATCACTAGAGCATTCGACTGCCAATAAGAACCGGAAACGTTCAGACGATGTTTTTAGAATTTAAAAAGCTGTTACTTTAAAGGTTGTTCAATTAAAACCCATCCATCGATTTGGTACGACTTCCGTTCCTTCCATTGCTTACGCGAGCCTGCCCGACCGTGACATTGGCTGCCCGTGCCAGTACCTTCGTCGCACATCAGTTGTTCATAAATTAAACACCGTCTAGCACGTTGCCAGCTCTAATTGACAGCTCAACATTGGTCTTTTATCATGGTGAGTGACATTTTTGTCTCGCGACCCTCGTTGCCCTCCGCCGTTCCAGCTCACTACTAATTAATTCGTTAGCGTTTCGAACGTTCCCACGGACACGGTGGCTCCGCGACGTTCACCGTACACCAGGCAGGCAGCCAGCCGAGCATCGTACGTCGTATCGATTTTGTGCGCTCGAAGTCGAAGAAAGAGCCGCGCATGATGGAGGCAGTTATCTCGTAATTAATCTTTACAAAACTGATTACGCCCACCCCCGTGTGAGGACGGTGAGAAGCGCACGGCTACGTACGGGAGACAGCATAAGTAGTGAAGCAAAACACACATACACACCAGGTGGGCAACTCTTTCCATCATAAAGATTCAACTCACTCACTCACTCTTACTCAGTACGCACATCTCTATTTGTGACATGAGAAAAAATAGAGACGATGCTTCACGCGTTTTGTAAAACTCAAATCCAAAAAATAATAAAATAAAAAAACACAACGTAGAGCAAAGATTAAATTCGTTGTAAATCGATTCGTGACCAAACACATTTCAATTTAACAATATGTATCTTACATTTTGTTCGTCCGATCGGCCTATACTTATTGTCGATAACGAGATTGATATATTGTACGCAAACTTTCAGTGCTTATATTTTCACGAATCAGGTCATATATTTTATGTGTTCCTTTTTTAATGTTGGTAATCGATACTTTTCCTCTAGTGTGATTGCGTTTTGACATTTTGCAATGATGTTTACTTGTTTTACATCCGGTGAATTTTTGTCCGGTCGAACAAATGGATAACAAATTACAAATAGCAAACGCGATAGTTGGGTAATTGAATAAAACTTCATGTCGTTGTACTAGTCCTATAGCTTTAAGCTCCATCGGATCATGTTAAGAAGCAGAGTTAAGAGTTTCTAGTTAAGCTTCTAGCTCTTGTTGATATGATATCATTTCCGATTGAAAAAAAATGCAATATACAAGTCCTAGAATCGCCTTTTGATGATTTTATGATTCAAATAATGTTTCTATTGCATTATTTACAAATAACTCGCAATTCACAACGACCAGTCAATCAAGGCAAACGAAAACCAGTCGGCCTGTGTTGCGATACAATCAAAGATGTTATCACTAGAGCATTCGACTGCCAATAAGAACCGGAAACGTTCAGACGATGTTTTTAGAATTTAAAAAGCTGTTACTTTAAAGGTTGTTCAATTAAAACCCATCCATCGATTTGGTACGACTTCCGTTCCTTCCATTGCTTACGCGAGCCTGCCCGACCGTGACATTGGCTGCCCGTGCCAGTACCTTCGTCGCACATCAGTTGTTCATAAATTAAACACCGTCTAGCACGTTGCCAGCTCTAATTGACAGCTCAACATTGGTCTTTTATCATGGTGAGTGACATTTTTGTCTCGCGACCCTCGTTGCCCTCCGCCGTTCCAGCTCACTACTAATTAATTCGTTAGCGTTTCGAACGTTCCCACGGACACGGTGGCTCCGCGACGTTCACCGTACACCAGGCAGGCAGCCAGCCGAGCATCGTACGTCGTATCGATTTTGTGCGCTCGAAGTCGAAGAAAGAGCCGCGCATGATGGAGGCAGTTATCTCGTAATTAATCTTTACAAAACTGATTACGCCCACCCCCGTGTGAGGACGGTGAGAAGCGCACGGCTACGTACGGGAGACAGCATAAGTAGTGAAGCAAAACACACATACACACCAGGTGGGCTGGCGCACCAATTGTTGCCGGCCAATTGAAAAGAAAATCAATTACAACAAATCGATTTCAACAAAAGGGAGAAAGAACTGTACAGAAGGTGTTTTTCATAGAAAATTCCATGCCGTGTGTGTCCGATTTGACCGATTTCACAGAAAATACCATCCAAATACTACCCTGTGTAATAAACGTTGTGTAAATAAGGCGACCCAAGTGCCAACTTCTCACGTCTCGCGCCTTAGCCAACCAAAAAAAGGTAGATACTGCTTCTCAGTATGGGCGATCCAACCAAAGCCAGTGAGAAATTGCGACGTGGCGAGTGAGTAACAACTGGCCGTAGGGATCCGAAACCCAAAAGAGTGAGTGGGATTCGCTAAACGAGCAACAACTGGCCGTAGGGATCCGAAACCCAAAAGAGTGAGTGGGATTCGCTAGCGCGTTCAAAACAAATTTCAAATCATCTGCTCCGCATAGGGTAGTTTATGGCCGGCAAACGGCAAATAACCTGATAATGGTAAGTTATGTGCGCCATCAATGCTTGACGGGCATAAACCGCTTTCCGCGGGCACAATGGCGCCCCCTGCGGCGCTCGCTGTCAATCAGTGTGCGTGTGTGCGACAAAACGATCAGCTTCAAAATGGAGATCGCTGCGCAATAAAAAAGCTAATGAATCGTCGCACGAGCATCTTTTCTCCCTATCATAAACACTTACGCGCGGCAGCCATTCATCTCACGGCACCGTTCGAACCGCTCGTGAGCAGTC
>KZ072504.1:570138-588798 GCA_002091845.1 Anopheles cracens
TGAACCCCTAAGTGCCTGAACAAAAGAATGCAAATTGAACGTAAATGAATTCGTACGATCAATATGCATCTGACGGGAATAACTTGCATACATCGCGGTGCATCGACCACTCAGTGCACCATCCAATTACTTGCTGCAAACAACGCAAGTTGATGCTCCCGGAGACGAGTGTCGAACGTGCGAGCCTCGCAACGGCATCGAGTCGCGCTGAGTTAAATTCTGCTGGGTTGTTCGCATAACAATCTATCGTTCAGCACTTTCCTCATTTCCATCCATTACCTTGTTCGCTTTAGCTTGCAATCCTTGCTTATGGAATTGCGTATGGAGTTGATTTTGTTTACGGAAATCTCCTCATTATTATTACAAAAAATATAACAGTATGTATTGACCCTTTTTAAATTTATCAGCGAATGTTCTCTCGTGATTGTGATTAGCTATCCAAGAAAGAAAAGATACTATTGTTTGAAAAACGAACTAAAAACTAGCTAAAGAAGGCTAAGCCGAAGAGTTAACATTCTTATTGATAATTTAAACGCTTCTTACCATACCACCATGTATGATTCGTTTTTGAAAAAGTTTTGCAAATTGAATACGGCTTCCCAGAATGCTTCATTATTTATACAAAAATTATTTTCATTAGTTGAAAAGCTTCTCCTACTGTCTCCTGGCGAACTATTGCAACGGAAACAAATAGCGCCATAGCTCATTTAAGCTTGTGCTGGATAAATCAAAATGATCGCAAGATAAAACGCATGTTGAGAAAAGAGTAAATTAACAATTCAACAGGCTCGCACACCTACATTGTGCATCCGATCGGTCCCAAACACTAGATGCAGATTCGAAAGGGAGATTTGGTTGATGAAAAGAACTGCACTGTGCTTTGCACAGTTTCAGCAGAGCCATGCCACGCCTTTGCAGCAGTCAACAAATATCCTCTTAATACATCCGACCGTACCAATCCTCACCACGAATTGCAATCCGTTCCCGAAGTAGCCCAACCATCGCAAGACCAGAACCATCGTAAATGGGTTTATCAAATATCAAAGCTGAGCATTATACGACCATGTATTTTAAATGAATTTGACACCTTCGGGCCATTGCAAGTTAGCTCAGGGCCGGCGCACAGAACCGACGGGAGTGAGAGAAGAAAAAAAAAACAATCCAAACACGTACTCACCCATACCCAGGCACGGGTGGAAGGAAATCGTAAATTCTACCGAAAGGAAGTCAGTCCAGTAGTGTCAGCTAACTCGCCCTATCCGGTCAACATGGGCCCCGCGTTTCTCACCCCTGCTCTGCCCCGTGCTACGATCCGCTCCCGAGCAGCGATGGGAAAATAGTTTGCCTGTTGTTGCGGTTCCGATTCCACTTTGAGGGATGTTTGGCTCCGATGTAATATTTCAACCCCGTCTCATGTGCGCACGAGCTTCTGGAAAGGCCATGCCTTTGACAAAGCGTAGCCGCTGGGCCGGAGCGTTGCCGTTGTCGTTGGCGCCGTGGGAAACGACGAGGAAACCACTTAGTCTGCCTGGAAATGCATCAATACGCTCTCCGCTGCGACCGTCTCCGCCAGCGTTTGCGTTTGCCAGCTCGCTCGCTTTCTAGCACGGTAGCTGTTGGACACTACCGTACTCCATCCATCATCAGATTATGAGATTAAAACTTTTCATACAAATAAATTGATTTATGATAAAACATGCATGTGTGGCAAAGCGAATCTCCTCGAGCCGCACGAGGGCAGCTACTTGGGGATACTGCTCGCTCGGATGCAACTTCTTACTGAACCGGGAAGGAAAGACTTCAATTTAGGAGCAGCGCACGACGTAGCAAAATTAAGCAGATAACGAGAGACTTCACCCCGTATTTAAACCACCACAGCGTCGACGTTATCAAGATAAATAAAAGCGATTTCAATAAATTACGTCAGGCCGCTTCGGAGACGAATAAAGAAAATTTATGCTTGTCGGTGTTTGATAATAGATAAGCGCAGGTTCAATAAGCACCCTGACTTATGTGCAATCGATTGCTACGGGAAGATATTGGAGAAACGCCCGAGCTAGCCGATTCGTCGAAACGGCGAATAAATTGCAAGTGCTTCTCGGTACAGGCCGAAGACACGCCGAAGTCGTGCAACAGGACAAGCAAATCTCGGAAATCGATCGATAATCGCGCGTCCCTACCGCGGCGACGCAATTATCGTTACGTCAGATGATATCGAAGCAGTTTCCAGAATATATTGCATTCCACGTATCCCGGGCATTTCCAACCAAAGCAGGTAACCCACACAAGTGGGCGAGAAAACTTTTAAACAAGGTTATTAATTTTCCTAAAAACACCTAGCATTCACTTCAATCATTGGTCACATTTCACATGAAATATTTTTAAAAAGGTCAACTCTACCAAATGTTGTACAAGATGAAAGTAATGTTCAAGAGCTCGCATTCTGCATGACCTATTTGTAAAAGGGGACAATAAACGCTCTCTCTCTCTCGCTCTCGAGCCAACGTTCACAACCGCCAAAGCCTTGCAAAGCCTCGGGCACGTTTTCAAGTTTTATCCTGCTTGATGTACTATAAACCACGAAATGTTGCCAAATTTGCGACACACCATTCGCTGTAGTACGTTCATCGGCGGATGGACTCGCCTCCAAATGGTCTCTGTAACAACTGCCTTGGCTGGAAGTTAACGAGCGACCAGCCATTTGATTTTCCATCATCCCCGCCCACGCCCACGCACTCTCCCCCTGCGCATCGTTTCGGGCCGGCTGGAAATCACGTCGCTGACGAGAGGTCGTGATCCATCCCCGCACAGCCACGCTCAATAATCGCACACACACAGCCGAGCCCGACCCAAATTGTTATCGTTACAATTTTATGTACCCCGGGACTGTATTTTCGAGGGCGCTTCATTTAGTCGTTCGTACGGTCGATCGATTTCATTCGGCGTGGATGAGAGAGCGCTCAAGTAACATCTTCTGCTACGCCGTTTTCTGTCACCCTGCGACCGTTGCACGCGCACACCCACCGGCACACCCGTAAAGACCGTGAAATTACAGCCCGGGTTTCATGGCGCGATGCGGTGCCGGTTTTGTCAGCGGATCCGGCAGAGCTTCTGCCTTCGTGCGTGCCTCTCGCAACGCGGCTACAAAAGTTCATCCACCGTAGCCATAAATTAATAAAGCAATGGACCAAAACGGAAGCCATTTTTATATAGGCTCTTCGTCATAATTCACTCATTCCCTTTTGCGCTCCTGCGATGCCGCTGCCAGTGCCGCAGAAAGTTCGTTCGCCTTTCAATCTCAGCGCACTCGTTATGACATATTGCGAGCCGCTCGGTTTGCGATCTTTGACACTACGCCATCGCGGGGCAGCATAAAGCTTACGATGATTAAATGAAACATATTTAAATGATTCGCTCGGTTCAGTTCGCGTGCAACCTGAGGGCGTGAGTTTTGTTCTTCATAGGCGATTTGAAAGGGAGGAGTGTGTGCAGGGATGAGACGCTCGATATGTGCCTTTTGATATAATACTATTTGTGTCGTTTCAGAGCTTAAACGCACAGTTTGCGCTTTAAACGCCTCGTTGGTCATTCTCGAAGGGTGAAACTTGCTGCCCAGGAGCAGCTACATTCTATATCACTAAGCCATTCCCAGTACATAAAAAAGAGAGGTAATAAAAGACACTCAAATGTTGAATCAAATGTTTAAAATTTAGAATACTTTGCGATGGAATCCTGTCCATAAATGATACCATTGTGCTATAGTTGTCAAATATTTACCCAAAACGTCAGTCTGTCCATTGCCACCGGTCGGCCTGGACATGGCTCACCTTGCTCAGTAAACTTTGTAATCCTTCATTCCGTATTTAAACACCAGTGCCATTCTGGCAATCGGTAAGCTTTACAAAAATAATAATCATTTAAAAAGTATGCGTGATCAATAAAAAATGTTCAAAAATAAAAATAACATGGAGACGCCTGGTCTTTTGTACTCTTTCATGCCGCTTGACCACGGAGAGCTGTTTAATGTACACCAGGGTACTTTGACCACGAAGAGCAGACAAAAAAGTTTCACTAGCTGACAAAACCAGCTTATCTACCATGAAAAATGCTTTTTAGCGGTCATGAACAAATTTGTTTGCTCACACAAAAGTACTGCAAGCAAACCTTTCCATGGATTGGCTGAGTACAATGCACGATTTTGTGGTAATTCATTTCAATTAAATATAGCATTTGAAAACATTTTATCACACATGCAGAGAACTTTACATATATGCGTTTTAAATTATGTTCACGATAGTTCAAAACGTGTACAAAAAACACAGAAAAGATTGTGTACAGAATTATGCATTAATTATTAGTGTGATGGAGGCGCCTACTACATGGTTTAATTCACTTTGACAAATTATTCATGCTACTTTTTAGTCATCATGAAAGATTTAAAATGTTAATGCTTTCGACATTAAAGTTCGATTTCCCTAAAATTTTCAAATGTTCAATAAATCCCCTATATCATATATATAACAGCATAAAACATGTGAACTTACCATCTTTCACACTCGTTGTGTACTGGACCATGAAAATCAGCAACAGTGTGCCGAGCTGCAGCAGCATTGTAGGCCCCATAGTGACAACCGTATCAGTTTATTTTCGTTTGTACTTTGCCTCAACTATGCCTTTCACTCTGCCGCGTGCAAGTGCTTATCATGCCTGCCGTGGTGGATGATTTTGCGGAGCAGATGGCAGCGTTGTGACACAGCTGCTACCACTTGGGCACCCACCGTACCTGGGCGCTGAAAGTTATACCTTAAAATGCTTTTAGGGAGCCGTCTCCCTTTTCCTACACCGAACGCTGCACGTGAAACGTAATTTTGATGCTCCAGCTGCTGTGCCGAGCGCTTTCTCTTCTGCGTGGGACGATTTTCACCCCACCCGAATGCCACAAATTCATCGATCAACTTGCCTCGATGGAAGCTAATTTATAACTTTGAACCTCTCCGTGCGATGAGCCGCTTCCCATTGCCGCACTTTCGTTGCCCTCCTCCGCACGCATACAACCACACTTCAAAAGAAAAGCAACAACACAAAAAATAAAGCAAAATCTGCGCGCAGAGAAACGAACCAGCTCTCTTCAAGCCACGCACACTTCGACGATCGGAAACCCCGGAAGCAACATCGTGCTGGCAGATACTTTTTCTTCCGTGGCGAAAGTTTTAGATGAAAAAATAACTTTCTCATCCATCCCCTGGTGACGGTGCACTGCACTGAGCTTTTGCCGAAGCTCACAGAATCGCGCCGGTGGTGCCTCTACATCTACAGCCCGAACTTTCGCCCGACCATTCACACGATTTTCAAATCAAAATCAGCCAACTTCCTTACCCCATCCGAATCCACACCTCGAGTGCGATCAGCCTCGTTTATCACAACCATTTCCGTTGGTCGGCCTTCGCCTTCGCCTAACTTTTGAAGGTTGTTTGCCCAGTATCATAGAATGTTGTGGAACGCGTGCGCCAACCTTCAACTTTATCTCTTTCGACGTTGAGTTGAGAAGCTGGTTCTGTGATTGTCGACGGTCTAATCAACCTTTGTTTGGCCAACAGTTCCGCGGCTAAATACTATTGCTCTTTGAAGGAGTTCATCACACCTGGACAGCTCATAGATGCTCATAGACAGCTCGTTGATGCAATGCATCGATGCTTTTCACCTTTGTAGTCATCCAATCATGAGAATATTACACCATCGAGTGTTTCACAGATAAACACGCCTGAAAAAAGATAAAAAATGGGGTTTTAGTTACATGCTCTAGAGGTTTATTGTGTATTTACTGCAGTAAACATTTGACAAAAATAAAACGATTTGGGAAAAACAATTGCAAACAAGGCCTTATATCGTATGATCGAAGTAAAGAAGTTTAAAAAGCTGAAAGGAAAATATTGGAATAGAAAATGCTGCAACTTCTTCAAACTTATTAGGTACATGATAGAACCGTTTTTAATATAGTATTTCGTTAAGAGAACTATACGTAGTCTTTAACACCATAAAGAACTGGAAAATGATTCCATTTATGCATTGTATTTCATGCACGAGTGAAACCAAACTGTAACAAAAGTAATCAAAATTTGATTATGTGCTGTAGCTGTCGGATGCCTCAAAACCAGAACACAATGTACTTCCGCGTTAACCATTTATTGAAACCAACACGCAAACCAGCCAAACCCATTCGGTATGCCCTCATTCGAAATGGCTCGCGCGCAACTAACAATTCGTTTCTTTCATAATCCTTTTTTTTGGCAAGCCCCAAATCGGACACCTCCCCCGAGGCCACCGCAAAGAAAACAGCCATCGTTTGCGCGAGTAAAGTAAACGATACTACACAGAATAAATAACTATCGTGTCGAGCGTCACAAAGCGGTACGTTTCCGCAATCGGTAATAATGGTAATGATTACAAATCGAGCAGCATTCTGGCGTGAGCGCCATTTACGTGAAAAATGTAACACCACCGTGGGCGTGGGTGGCGCGGCTTTGCTATTGTGTCACTGGCCCGGACAGGGCAGAAATTACAATTCGCTTCCACTCGTGACTCGCGAAACGCTTTTTATGTGTTTTTTTTTTCTCCACCTCTGGACGTTTCCTCGCGTGAGGATCCGATGTACCGTGGGCGCATAACAATAAACACCAACTCAATCACACACACACAGCGTAAAAACAGCCAACCTAAGTAGCGAGTCCGGCCAAATCCACCTCCTCACGGTGGCACGCGATTAGTGGCAAGAGGAGTGAATTTTGTATACAGTTTGACTTTTTTTTTCTTTTTCGCTCTCATCCGCTGGTTGCTGGTTCCCTTCTCTTCCCGGTTTAACAGTTGTCCGGTTTGCCACCGGTTTCCATTGTTCGCGAAGCACAGTCGACAAACAGTGGCCACCGGTTCACAATGGCACTCACGTACCGTGCAACGAAACGCGCGTTTTGCCACGTTTTGTTTGCCGAGCGCGTGCCACCGAAATCCCCTCCCTCAAACGACCTTGTTTATCCAGCGGTTTTTTCTTCTCCAAGGGAGTGCTTATGCACCATCCGTCTGGATTGGGTTGTGTTATTTAGATACCATTAAAAGCGATAAAATATTCTGTAACAGTGCTTCAGAAACATCGAATTAGACTCTGAAACACAATTATTGTTACATATTCATTTCCTTATATTAATTACAGCTTGTTCAGTTTATGCGATCATTTTCAAAATAACCATAATTATTTTACAATATATAATAAATACATTTTTGGTCAATTTTTTAAATTAAAAGGCTTTCTTCTTCAGTTTAACATGACGATTATTAACATTTTCCACTTATTATTTATGTAGCTGGTAGTTAATTTCTTTTTTCATTCTCGTACATATTATAACCTATTACAAAGTTTTAATTTAAATTAAAGAAAGTACAAATAGTTCACATTTAAACTAAGATTTAAAATGTTACATGGCTTAAGAATTTACGAAAGTTTTCAATCTCCATAATACAAATGAATCTGAAATAGGTTTTACTCATTTTAAATTGCCAGTTACATAAAAATTCAATGTTTTTTTTATGTTTGTTCATCTTTGTGCTAATAGCTTTTGTAAGTTTGTGAAATTATTCGTTCATCATCATGATATAACTATCAGCTCAAAAAATGATAATATACTTGGAATCAATCTTGGAACAATCTTGGAACAACTGTATTTTTCTTATTATAATTTCCAGATATCATGTTGTCAATAAAAATGGGTTAAAATTTAGTTCTAAACTATCTGAGTCTGAGAAATTCTTTAAAACCTGAAACAACTTTATTTTTAGTAATGATAAACTTCGATTGAAACACTTCCAGTCATTGAAACACATTAACACTTCAGGCCATGATTGTACTGGTAAGTGATATAAACAAAACTAGTGCACCGTTAAAAGGCAATCATCACCAACAGAGCCGTTACGCCAAAAACAAGATAATTTAAAATACTACAACGTCTACTCAACGTGTTTGTTCATGTTATGATAGTTTTACAGCTGAAATGAAAAGAGTTTCTGGATGATTTTGATCATAATTAAACAATGATTTGATTAAAAAAAGCAATGTTAGGGTATTTTTTATAAATAAAGGTCATAAGACATTCATTGAATAGAATTGCACCGATCTGAACAGCTAGCACCATCCGGACGATGACCAATTTCGTTCATCTCATTGATCTAACATCGGAAACATCAGATCAGATCCAACTGAAAGAAACACTTCGAAATTGGCAACCGGGTTGGCTTACAGAGAAGGGTTTGATCCTTCTGGAGATCCTGCTGGAAATAAACAATTAAATTGACTGAAAGCTAAATGTGTTTCCTAATAGCCCCTAATAGCAATTTATCAACGTTATACTCTGATTTTAACTTAAATTTGATACGCTTCTTTATAAATACAAATTTTAACTTTATCAAAACCAACTAAATTCGTGTAATGCATGTCATTGACCAGGTATTTTTCAATAATTCAATCAGGATTATCTCCACGAGCCGGGAAACAAAACTATTGACCAGTGGCCGATTGATAAAGCGCTAGCTTGCGGCTTCAATGAAGCAACCGATGACGTCTCAATCGTTTCGACGGACACTTCGAGAACCACAGCGCGTCATAAATGATTAGATTCAATTACGAGCCAACCACACTCACGGCTTGGCAATGGTTGGCTGCGAACAAGACGCAGACAGCAAAAACGGCGCCAGAACCGTATTGAAGGATTTGTGGTTTCCAATCGCAAGCCACGAGTTTCAATCAGCCGAATGCTGCCGGGGTAAAGATTCGCACCCGCGCAAAAACGTTCCCACGCGTCAACCGGTGGTCAACGCTCGAAAGATGCTGACCGTCGAAACCGGCGTACCGAAGCCCAAATCGAGATTGGAGCAAAGCGTTCCTAAGGGGTGGCAGAAGGAATTCGCGTGCTCAGCGAAACCAAAATTCATGATCGCGCAAATGGTTCGGGTTGCGCGGATGCGACTGGCTGGCCGGATCCTTGTGCGGCGAACGGTTTTTGGGCAAAAAGTGAGCGGTCCCCTAACAACCGGTGGCTTGTCCGTGGCCGCGCGTAGATTAAAACGCAACTCAACGGTTGCGTTCCCCTTCCATGCCATCAAAGTTTGGGGCCCGCAGGCAAACCCTGCTCGTGGTCTGGATATTGGTTACCCGAACGCGCCTCCCGACCGGGCTGGTTAAAGAAAAGCCGAAAGCACTGACCGCGCGCGCGACCGTTCCCTTAGCGATCTGTTCGCTGAAATCAGAACAACGCAGCTGCACGGCGTCAAAGAATTGCTTCTTGTCATGACTAAAATCACCGCACACACACACGCAGCGAAAAAAAACTCGACCGAACCCGAACACGATAGATGGATGTTGCAGATTTTGATGCAATGGGGATGGCACGCCATTTTTTTTCTATTCCTGCCCGGTGCGCCTCGAAGCATCATTTTGTCATCGTCGATGTCGAATAAAACCGAGCTCGCATGGTTGTACGGGTGCATGCTTTCTGTGTGCGCCGTTCCCCGGGCGGTCTCGCTCGGTGACGATGCAGGTGTCCCACGTTCACGTTTCTCCATACGAAGCGGCTTAACGTGATAACAAGACAGCAGGACCGCGCACCTTCGCTCCACCGTCCGCGCCGCGAAACGAAGGTTTAATGAAACATCCCATCCGACCGCGGATTGAAAGCTCGCTGCTGGGGACATAATTCCGCGGTTTTGCCTTGCGGGCACTCCGTCCGTGGCATAAAGGATTGGAGGAGGAGAAGAAAAAAAGCGCTCACAAAAATGAGCACAATAGCTCCGTGATGGCGGCTGGTTGGTCTGGTGGACGCTGACGCTAACAGCGTGCCATCAAAATAAAAACAAATACGCGCAGCATGCCATGGCAGCCGGAGCGCCGGGGTATTGGGTATCTATGGTATCTCAAATGGAGCAGCTACCACCGCTTCGGCGCTACCGAACCGGTGACCGACTGCAACACATCCTGCTGTATGCTGATGACGAACGGCAGGAATGAACGATATGGAGTTGAGAGTTGAAACGAACGAACGGAACGGCCACAGAAAAAAACAACTGGAAAACGGAGCAGGCGGTGAGCTGCACAGGCCGCCCGCCAGCGCCAGCGACTTCAACCGACTGCAAACGACCGTTGCCATGGGGAAGTAACTGTCAAAATATAGTGCTAAATTCTGACTGTCAATTTCACAGCGATGGGATTTTGTGTTTTTTTTTTGCCGTGCGTCACCTAACACACGACCACCTCCACTGGACGGGGCTTTCCAAAATGAAGCCCAAGTTTTTTTTTTATTTCGTTGTCATACTTCTGGCGGTCGTTGTCACGTTGATAGAAATTTGACGAAGGCCAACATGCCAATAGTTCGTCGATACGCAGGGCTTTGAGCTCCGGGAACGAAGGTCGCCACCGGTGGCGAAGGGCAAACATAATGGGTGCACACAAAAAGCAAAAACAAACACCCTCACACAAAAAAGCCCCATCCCATCCCGAAAATGGCTTAAGAAAGGAAAGAGAAAAAAAAGACGGCGAAAAAGAGAAATATGTTGACTCACTCAATCCTCGCCGTCGGCGACAGGGCATCTGCATGTCATCTGCCTATTTTGACGTGAAACAGTGGCGTTTCTCATTTTATGCGGGCATACCCAATATTTGCACTCAATCGAAAACATTATTTTTGGAAACATGTTTACGTTACAGTAGCCGCAATTTACATGCAGATTGGTGAATTAAAAAATCACTACCAGCCCAGTAGGACGCGCTTTGATTAAAAAATAATCAAAAATATGCCCTTCCGTTTGGGTTTTTTTATTGTTTGTCATACAGCACTGGGGAACCTTTGTTCATGTAGAAAAAAACGCTTTAAAGATACAACATCAAATTCAGGTCACTCGCTAGGCACGTAACGGGAGGATCGGTTGCCTCATCGCACAGGCACACGAAATCCCCGCCGCCTTGATAGACAGTCTGCCGTACGGAAACGTGTGACAATTTTATTTCCACCATGATTGATGAAAGAATAATTCTCCGTTTCTTTCTTTTTTGTTGATGCATCCTTGAAGTCATCCAACAGCCAACGAACGAACACTTTCGCTATCGGGGATTGGCTTTCTTCCTTGTCTTCATACTGTTTGCTCAGTGTTTCGTTTATTTATCATACTTGTTTACTTTCGTCCACGGGGCGTAGGATTTGGAGTAGTTTGACCCATTTTTCAACCCACGCCGAGTAACTGCCAAAGCCGAGCACCGGATGGTGTGCTCCCGTTTGGAGACCCGATTATTCATGCGAAGGATGATTGTTTGAGGCCAGTGGGGAAAACGGAGCAGGCGGTGAGCTGCACAGGCCGCCCGCCAGCGCCAGCGACTTCAACCGACTGCAAACGACCGTTGCCATATTGAATTTCTTCAAAAAAAGTCGTCGCGACCCCATATAATCGTGTTGGGTTTAGAAGCGAAAATCAGAATGCTATGACGATACTTACGAATTTGCATCAGTTTGTGAGAGGCATGTTGCACACCTTGCAGAAAGTGAATAATACTATCATCTAGGTTACTATTTATGTCAAGCACGGTTTTCGATAACTACGTCTATTTCAGGTCGTATATTAACGTTCAGCATCTTTAATGAGTATTATTTTAAATGGATGATTTTGACTACATTCAACTATTAGCAGAAGTCGTTCTTATCTTAAAAATGTTTCAAAACATAAAAATCAACCCCAAAAAAGTTCCAGATTCTGTTAATATTTTTATGATTTAATGTCTAGGAAAATAAGACCTGATCCGTTCAAATATTTCGATGGTTTTCTTGCGTTTCTCCATTTAGAAAAACTGGTTAAAATCATATAATCCAAATGAAGGGTATAGTACTGCTGTAATTATAGTTAAATAACAATTTGGTAGCCCAAAAGTGATACTTCCTACAAAGAAAAATATGTTTAATGCAGGCACGTCCATCACGATAAAAATGATATTATTTTCCACTAGAGAAATGCTCATGGCATACCAATTGACTGGAATTAAACGGTGTGTACTGTCATTGGAAAACAACATTGTTTGTTGAAATTTTAAGCGTAAATAATTCGCGCTCCTTTCACCGCACCGCGCGCCAAGTGTGCGCAAACTTTTTCCCGCTTTCCCGCTCGCTCGGCACTTGCACTGCGTAAGCAAAACACTGCACACGTCTCGTAAACACACTCTCTTGAGAATTTTTGCTTTATTGAATTTCACCGCTCTGGTGGCCGTGCACCGTTGAAGGCCCTTGTAATCTACGGCACGACTCTCGTACGCGCACTTTCCGGGGGCTTTCCACTCGAAACGTTTTTGAAACGGTGCCGAAATCCGTCGCGCCCGGGATCAATTATGCGGGCGTACCCTTTTCCTTGGGAATGGAAGCAGCTGTGTGCTGGGAGTTTTGAAGTATGGAGGACACCAAACGGGGAAAAAGACAGATATAAAATGCGATTGACAACGCACCCGGTGCGAGTGTCAGCAAAACAAAACAACACATTAGACGTCTGTCGGAACGGTTTTAAGCCACAAACAGACCCCTAACTTTTCCAATCAAACCGCCTTGGAAATGCGTTGCAGTTGGCGGGATTCAGCTCGCGCTCGGGTCCTTTGTCTTTCGGGTGCGTAATATTCTACATAATTAACGTCGCTCGTACCATTGTTTGACCGCGGACCGAACGGGAGCGTTGACTTTCTTAATTCACGGCAGATCGTTAAACAACTTTCTCGCCTGGCCTCCAGCCTGTGCCACGGGTCGGTCGGTTCCGGTTTTCGGTATAAATCAATTTGATGCCCAGGAAAGCAGGACGAACAAACCCCCCCGACCGATAGTTTTTCGGTGGACCGAAATTTCACCACAAATATTTATCTTGATCAACAGTTTGGCGTTCGCGGGGACGATGGCGCACGCCCGCGCCAACAGGGAGAATCTCGAAAACGTCGTGTCGTTCTTTTAATGAGTTCAAACCGGTCCTTTAAGGCACGTTACAGTGTTGCCACCCACTCACCGCACGATCCCCCCGGGCGCGGGAGGGAAAAACACCGGAGCCTCCCACCATGCCACCACGCAGCTGAGCCACCGGGATTGTGTCAACAGCCACCGCCTCGCCCGGCGGTGGTGATCCCCTTAACATCGGCATGTGAACCGTACGTGTGTACGCATCCGAGCAGCAGCGATTGAGCGGCACTGGGCCGGATAAATATAAATTATAACTTTGTATGTTTGTTTGCCCGGGCAGCCCGGGAGTCCCTGGAGGGTGGCGTCGCTTTTCGGTAAGCCCGGGAAAATTGGAAAATAGATTCCCGGTTCGCACTGCACGGCATTACGTACGGGCCGGGTTTTCGGGAGCGCGCATAGCCATATCGACCCGAGGGGGCATCCGCCGGTTATGGCTTTTTCATTTTCTTACGATCGCTGCCTGTCCTCTCGCTCTCGCGTTCCGAACCTTCCTCTCTTTTCGCCAGTCGCACTGCCATGGAAACGGGAGCCCCTTTTCCTTGGGAATGGAAGCAGCTGTGTGCTGGGAGTTTTGAAGTATGGAGGACACCAAACGGGGAAAAAGACAGATATAAAATGCGATTGACAACGCACCCGGTGCGAGTGTCAGCAAAACAAAACAACACATTAGACGTCTGTCGGAACGGTTTTAAGCCACAAACAGACCCCTAACTTTTCCAATCAAACCGCCTTGGAAATGCGTTGCAGTTGGCGGGATTCAGCTCGCGCTCGGGTCCTTTGTCTTTCGGGTGCGTAATATTCTACATAATTAACGTCGCTCGTACCATTGTTTGACCCTCCCACCGTGCCACCACGCAGCTGAGCCACCGGGATTGTGTCAACAGCCACCGCCTCGCCCGGCGGTGGTGATCCCCTTAACATCGGCATGTGAACCGTACGTGTGTACGCATCCGAGCAGCAGCGATTGAGCGGCACTGGGCCGGATAAATATAAATTATAACTTTGTATGTTTGTTTGCCCGGGCAGCCCGGGAGTCCCTGGAGGGTGGCGTCGCTTTTCGGTAAGCCCGGGAAAATTGGAAAATAGATTCCCGGTTCGCACTGCACGGCATTACGTACGGGCCGGGTTTTCGGGAGCGCGCATAGCCATATCGACCCGAGGGGGCATCCGCCGGTTATGGCTTTTTCATTTTCTTACGATCGCTGCCTGTCCTCTCGCTCTCGCGTTCCGAACCTTCCTCTCTTTTCGCCAGTCGCACTGCCATGGAAACGGGAGCCCCTTTTCCTTGGTTTTCCTAATTGTTTTTATGTGTCCCTGGCACGGTTACTCGAATGGAAAGGCGCTTTTTGTTGGCCAGGAGGTTTTTGTTTGTTCTGCCTCCTTGCTTGATTCGGGGTTCAATTTAGTGGTTATCGAGTTAGAGGTGACGCAACAGAGATTAGAGTGGGACTCATTTTCGCAGGCGTGACTGTGATAATTTTATATAACAAAATCTGATTTCAAAATTACACGCACCCGAGAGGGAAACGAGAAAAAAAATGATAATGGGATCGAAAATAAAGTACTTGCCGCATTGGATGAGTTATTTTTTTTAGCTGTCTTGGCCAATATTATCTTATATAGCATTATTACGTGATGTGAATTTTTAAAGGTGGAGATTGTGGGAAAAAAAGTTATTGGATATTGCAAAAACCCACGACAAAATGGAAAAATGTACTTAAAAAATTAGGAAAGAATAAACATAAAAAATATTTATACAAAAAAATATTCAAATATAAGATGGTCTAATATTTGGCGCTACGTTACCAATCATAGCCTGAGCTCATACGAACGGAGTATATACTACGCACTAGTTAACAACAAGATTCCGTACAGAGTAAAACTGCATCAATAGAGTATTGGCAATAGTATAAACTGCAATTTTCGCTGAAAGCAAGAAACTCTGAAACACAAAATCGTAGAGTGTCATAGAGTAGAGTCGTCATAGAGTGTACGAGTGTAGTGCAAAATCGTCATAGAGTGTACGAGATGATGAGGAGGATATTAGTTGCAATGAATCCCCCTGACCTTCTTTTGGGAAGCTGTAGAGACTGGCACTAAATAACATCTACAGGATGAAGAGGATACAGATCATGAGAGTGTTTATTAGGTACGTGGACGATGTTCATTGAACATGCATTTGGACACGCTTAGAAGGTATTTGGTTTTATAAGTTTTATAAGGTTTTAATAGTTCATTATCAAACTAGGCGCACGTGGTATTGAAACTCACCCAACTAAATCGTTCTTTTGTCCTTAAAAGATAACTCCGTCGAAACTCGGTAATAACTCGGTTAAAAATCACATTATAAATATAACACTGCTGAAATTATACACATACTTTTACTACAAGTTAAATAGGATATAAGCAAATGAAATGAAGAATAGCAAAACAGCAAGCCCATACTGAATTTATAAAATAACTAAACTAAATAAAATGATACCTTTAAATTGATGACTGATTGTCTTTTTCTTCGTCTGTGTGGTTATACTCTGGTCGACTTGATGAATCCAGCTTCCTGGGCCTTCAAAAGGTAATCCGTAAGACCTTTTTACCTTCCTTTAACATTAGTTAGTTAGTTGGTTTCTTTTAATTCCATTTTATACATAATAATCATACAGAGATGAATACGAACGCTGATGATAATGGGATCGAAACTCGTAAACACACTCTCTTGAGAATTTTTGCTTTATTGAATTTCACCGCTCTGGTGGCCGTGCACCGTTGAAGGCCCTTGTAATCTACGGCACGACTCTCGTACGCGCACTTTCCGGGGGCTTTCCACTCGAAACGTTTTTGAAACGGTGCCGAAATCCGTCGCGCCCGGGATCAATTATGCGGGCGTAATTAGATGCTGCTTCTGTTTCCTTTTGCGTGCGTTTCGTTTTCAGTGCACAGATACCGCATTCAGTTGATTCAATTATCTGCCTTTTGCGTGGTCCACTCCGTGGAACTCGGGGAGAGTGATGCATAATATTTCTAGGTAATTTTTCATCCACTTGTTTGGTTGTTGTTCCACGGGTGGCGTGTGGGACGGCATATTAGCTGGAAGCTACTTAATTTTCGAAATGATCAAACGATTTCAGTGCATTCGAGTTCAATTTCATATCGTTCGTCAATAACATTCTTCAACATTTGACAAGCAATGCTGAGATTAGTGAGGATGAGAAGCAACCGATACAAAAAATTAGGAAAGAATAAACATAAAAAATATTTATACAAAAAAATATTCAAATATAAGATGGTCTAATATTTGGCGCTACGTTACCAATCATAGCCTGAGCTCATACGAACGGAGTATATACTACGCACTAGTTAACAACAAGATTCCGTACAGAGTAAAACTGCATCAATAGAGTATTGGCAATAGTATAAACTGCAATTTTCGCTGAAAGCAAGAAACTCTGAAACACAAAATCGTAGAGTGTCATAGAGTAGAGTCGTCATAGAGTGTACGAGTGTAGTGCAAAATCGTCATAGAGTGTACGAGATGATGAGGAGGATATTAGTTGCAATGAATCCCCCAGATTCAGCTCGCGCTCGGGTCCTTTGTCTTTCGGGTGCGTAATATTCTACATAATTAACGTCGCTCGTACCATTGTTTGACTAAGTATACACACGCGCGCGCGTATCATATTCACCTCAAGTGTAAGATTAGACGCGCTCAACTTCACACCTCATTGATGCCTGCCTTGCCGTGGTTAGGACGCTAATGGCCGAGGCCGAAGCCCTCCAACTACCGCTTTCGATACCGGTGCGACAAACATTAATTTTTGATGGTGTCTCGGCTCGGGCACGTAAAAGGGCGATACGGCGCGCAACTAACGAGCAGCAACTCTTCGTTCCAGGTGTCGGTCCTTGGAAAGTCAAGCGGTTCGAAAGTTTCCCTTTGGTCGGGCGCTCCAGCTGAACTCACAAAATTTCGTCTAGAACGCTACCACGCACCTAGCCAAACCACGCGCACGCTCCACCCCAGGTAGGGCCACTAATTAAATGAGAAGCAATTGACTGGAATTAAACGGTGTGTACTGTCATTGGAAAACAACATTGTTTGTTGAAATTTTAAGCGTAAATAATTCGCGCTCGTGCCACGGGTCGGTCGGTTCCGGTTTTCGGTATAAATCAATTTGATGCCCAGGAAAGCAGGACGAACAAACCCCCCCGACCGATAGTTTTTCGGTGGACCGAAATTTCACCACAAATATTTATCTTGATCAACAGTTTGGCGTTCGCGGGGACGATGGCGCACGCCCGCGCCAACAGGGAGAATCTCGAAAACGTCGTGTCGTTCTTTTAATGAGTTCAAACCGGTCCTTTAAGGCACGTTACAGTGTTGCCACCCACTCACCGCACGATCCCCCCGGGCGCGGGAGGGAAAAACACCGGAGCCTCCCACCATGCCACCACGCAGCTGAGCCACCGGGATTGTGTCAACAGCCACCGCCTCGCCCGGCGGTGGTGATCCCCTTAACATCGGCATGTGAACCGTACGTGTGTACGCATCCGAGCAGCAGCGATTGAGCGGCACTGGGCCGGATAAATATAAATTATAACTTTGTATGTTTGTTTGCCCGGGCAGCCCGGGAGTCCCTGGAGGGTGGCGTCGCTTTTCGGTAAGCCCGGGAAAATTGGAAAATAGATTCCCGGTTCGCACTGCACGGCATTACGTACGGGCCGGGTTTTCGGGAGCGCGCATAGCCATATCGACCCGAGGGGGCATCCGCCGGTTATGGCTTTTTCATTTTCTTACGATCGCAAATGCGTAATAAGATGAGAAATGCGGAATGTTAATGGCAGCTGACTGTTGACTCAATCATTTCCCGTGAAAATTATTAGCATTCTGATAGCTTGATTTCGAGTATTTCCAATGCAGCATCGCTTTCAGGTGGCGTCAAGTGGTAGTAGTAGCAGAAAGAGAAAAAAACACATGCACACACCCATCCAAGCAATCGACGGAAAGAGACTGTTCCACCGTACAGCCATCGCAGCGGCTGCTTTGATCCGTGGAAATGCGTTAATTTGCCTTAAGCCCGGCCGCACGCGGACCGAACGGGAGCGTTGACTTTCTTAATTCACGGCAGATCGTTAAACAACTTTCTCGCCTGGCCTCCAGCCTGTGCCACGGGTCGGTCGGTAATGAATAAACAGGGGTTTGATGGAGCAAACGTTCGTTTTATTTCGTGTTGATGGTATGTTAAACAAATGGCGAATAAATGAATTGCATTTAAAGTGAAATGTCGTTTGCTTACCAGCACCGGGTCAATTTGCCTGTGTGACTTTGTGGTAAATAGAAACGATCACGCGTTCTGGAAGGTTATGGGAAGGAAGGCAGATGGAAACATTGACATTGAACGAATCTTGTTTCTTTTTGTACAGTATGGTTTACTATTCTGTACAATAAATAAGATGACATTCGATCTCAAACGTCACGTGTCAAAGAAATTGACGGTTTGTTTTTTTTTTGCTGTCAATAGTAGTGTTAATGACTTATCTGCCACGTTGCACGTCAAAACATTCATCCGTCCGGTATCATTTGTCATTTGTGTCCGGTATCATTAGATATCATTTGTTTTGTGAGCTGCTACCCGTACAGTTATCGTTTTGCGTG
>KZ072504.1:617471-632566 GCA_002091845.1 Anopheles cracens
CGTCGCTGGAACCGCAACTTTGGGCGCTCGAGCACTTCCGGTATTCCGGTCCAGTTGCGCTGCGAACTTCCGCTTCCACCGGGCGGGACCGGATTTTCCACTGCCTATTGCGATCCGCCGGAGCATGGTTCATTGTTAAATATGGTCGCTTGTTAGCGGAAAGAACACCGATATAATTGAATCAAATTTGATAACATCTCCCACCCGGGCTCCGCCTAGCCACGCGGCTCATCAACACGTGGCTTCTGGGTGAGTGACTGAGCAGGAAAAATGGGCCCCGGGAAAGCATGATGACCTCGCCCCGGCGAACGAGCCGGGACCTTGCTCCAAGGCTTAGCAAGGATTTCGGCATCGCTTTGTTGATTTATGGGTTTCGCAGCGAAATTGAATTTACTTCGTGCTCACTTACGGCCACCGGCCCACTCGAAAAGTGAAAGCCGCCCGCGTGTGCCGTTTTTTGTTCATGCCCGTTCCGGTAAACGATGTGTAATGACCTCCTCGCCTGCCACCTGGCCGGCCACACACAACCTCCCCCTAAGCCGGCGCTGATAAAAATCATAAACGGCGGGATATGTAACGGCCGGCGACCGGCCACACAATCGAATGGGAAACGCGATAGCAATCAACAAGCATAAAACTAATAAAAATCATAAAGAAACATAATCCGGAGCGATTTCGGTGAACAAACCGAGGAAAATTGAATTTTCCACCCGTGCCCCACCCGGGGTTTTCTCGCTGTTGCGGTTGGCTCGCGACGGCTTAAAGAGGTTTTGCTTCTGTTTTCGGTTATCCGTAGCTCAATTTCCACTTGTGTGTGTTTGTGTGTTTGGAGTGTTTTTTTTATTCGCCTCTCGTTTACAAATTTCTCTCCACCCTGCCAGGTGATTCATGAGGCGCTTTCATGAGGTCTCAGCCTCTCTTTCTGCACCTTCTGTACGGTTCTTTCTCCCTTTTGTTGAAATCGATTTGTTGTAATTGATTTTCTTTTCAATTGGCCGGCAACAATTGGTGCGCCCGCCCACCTGGTGTGTATGTGTGTTTTGCTTCACTACTTATGCTGTCTCCCGTACGTAGCCGTGCGCTTCTCACCGTCCTCACACGGGGGTGGGCGTAATCAGTTTTGTAAAGATTAATTACGAGATAACTGCCTCCATCATGCGCGGCTCTTTCTTCGACTTCGAGCGCACAAAATCGATACGACGTACGATGCTCGGCTGGCTGCCTGCCTGGTGTACGGTGAACGTCGCGGAGCCACCGTGTCCGTGGGAACGTTCGAAACGCTAACGAATTAATTAGTAGTGAGCTGGAACGGCGGAGGGCAACGAGGGTCGCGAGACAAAAATGTCACTCACCATGATAAAAGACCAATGTTGAGCTGTCAATTAGAGCTGGCAACGTGCTAGACGGTGTTTAATTTATGAACAACTGATGTGCGACGAAGGTACTGGCACGGGCAGCCAATGTCACGGTCGGGCAGGCTCGCGTAAGCAATGGAAGGAACGGAAGTCGTACCAAATCGATGGATGGGTTTTAATTGAACAACCTTTAAAGTAACAGCTTTTTAAATTCTAAAAACATCGTCTGAACGTTTCCGGTTCTTATTGGCAGTCGAATGCTCTAGTGATAACATCTTTGATTGTATCGCAACACAGGCCGACTGGTTTTCGTTTGCCTTGATTGACTGGTCGTTGTGAATTGCGAGTTATTTGTAAATAATGCAATAGAAACATTATTTGAATCATAAAATCATCAAAAGGCGATTCTAGGACTTGTATATTGCATTTTTTTTCAATCGGAAATGATATCATATCAACAAGAGCTAGAAGCTTAACTAGAAACTCTTAACTCTGCTTCTTAACATGATCCGATGGAGCTTAAAGCTATAGGACTAGTACAACGACATGAAGTTTTATTCAATTACCCAACTATCGCGTTTGCTATTTGTAATTTGTTATCCATTTGTTCGACCGGACAAAAATTCACCGGATGTAAAACAAGTAAACATCATTGAAAAATATCGCAAAACGCAATCACACTAGAGGAAAAGTATCGATTACCAACATTAAAAAAGGAACACATAAAATATATGAACTAATTCGTGGAAATATAAGCACTGAAAGTTTGCGTACAATATATCAATCTCGTTATCGACAATAAGTGTAGGACGATCGGACGAACAAAATGTAAGAAACATATTGTTAAATTGAAGTGTATTTGGTCACGAACGGATTTAAAACGAATTTAGTCTTTGCTCTACGTTGTGTTTTTTATTTTATTATTTTTTGGATTTGAGTTTAACAAAACGCGTGGTGCATCGTCTCTATCTTTTCTCATGTCACAAACGCCAGGTCGGCCCAAGGTATTCTGACATCTATCAATTTGTCTTGACACTTCTCTCTCTCTTCTCTTGACAGTTTGGTGCCAAAAAAGGGTGTTGTTTGAATAAAAAGATTACAACTATCTAAGTTCTTCTAAGGCCTTTCTCAAAGCTGGTATGCTTAACAGCCGTTTTCACTGTCAGGTAGTTTTGTTTTAAGATGTCGTGATGTCAACTTCTCGCTCTTTTTCACTCGCTTCCGGCCGTAAGGTTTCCGTAATGTTGTCAAACGATACAGCTTGTTACTGTTTGGTAGGGCTCAATTAGTAAATGTTTTTAATTTTTTAATCGTTACTTACGATTCCGTGTTTTTTATCGCAAAAGTTTCATAACATAACGCTAGCAATTGAAAACACCTTGTTTCGCGTCTTTTTTCAGCAATGAACGAAAAACGAGGGAACAGGCGAGACAGAGCTCGAAAAAGAGCTCGAATGTTCTCGTATGGCCTGAAAACGCCTTGTATTTATATTTATATTTAAGCCTATAGTATAATGAAAATAAAACATTCCAAGCAAAAGCTTTTCCAACTGAAGCGAGTAAAACATCGAAAAAGGTGTAAAACTATAGTTTATTAGATGTTAGCGAAATATCAAAATTACCTATCTAAAATCTAAAAAGAAGCTTCCTTTTCTTTTGCTGTTGGTAACAAAATATGAGTTAATTCTGATTAGTTCTTTGCACATGACTTAGTGAACATGTGTATGGTAATGTGTCTATTTTAATGCCTCTCGTTCCAATTAAATCAACTCAAATGCTGGGTTGACAGAAAGTTTAGTTTGCCGATACGCCATTTAAAACGATTAATTGCGATGAATATTCAATGCATAAACCAAAAAAAACGTGAACCTTAATCATACTTTCGGTTACGAAAGATTCGATACACCACCCGGTGCCGCATAACGAACACGTGTTTCGTCGAATAAATCAAAACTTATCATTCGATCGAGATTGACTCTACCAGCCGGGAGGGAATCTCACGTTCACCGCTGTCAACTTTTGCGAGAACAGGCCCACGTACTCGCCCGATAGAGAGCAGAAAAGTTCATTAACCTTCCCGGGACTTGGGATGCGAACTACACTTCCGAACCTGCTACACTCACACATTCACAACACACCCACAAACACACCCTGTGCACAGGTTTTGCTCATAACTTTTCTCATCTAAGGACCCCAACTCGGTGCCCGGCTGCTGCGCTAGAAGCGGATCCAGCAACCTTCTGGACACCGGTCGGTCCCCATGTCCGTTTCGCTGGATGATAAACTCATGCAAAGTTAAGGAAACAGTCGGGGGAAGTAACATTTCGCAACTTTCTCCCGTGCTTGACCCGTGTGCTTACTTTACGAGTTTGACCTTCCGCGAGAATGCGGCCAGCAGCGAGAGAAAGAGAGAGCTGCGATGGCGTTCTCGCATCAAAGTTTCGTATTTTCCATTTCGGAACCGAAACTTTGCTCCCCCCAATGCCCGATGCGGCTCGATGGATAACCGGCGAGGAGCGAACGAGCAAGTGAACCCCATGGTCAGGACGGAGGCATGCAACAAAAAAAGGCGGAAACGTCCAGCGAGCGAATGGCGCAGCGCTGCTTTTAACATATTTATGAGATGTGATGAACAATAAAAATCTCAAAAACAGAAGTTTCAGTATTTTTTTCTCTCTCACTCTCTCTCGTTCGCGTCCCGTTTGAACGGTGCCACGATGCTGGGCTAATCCAACCAAGGCTGGCCGGATGCTGGCTAGGAAAGGATACCCGGTGGTAGTGTCTCATTTCCTGGATCTTCGTCTGCGCGTTCGTCTGCTCGAGGAGCGGCTTTATTGTCAGCTGCTTTTCGATTCACTTCCGCCCCGAAGGACGAGCTCAAACGAGAAGCAAACAAAAACCAGACTCATTCTATCGTATTAGCACCATCATCGGCGAAGAGAGCCTCACTTGAGACGGAGTTGCACTTTGGTGCCAAGGGAATCGATGCAACCTTGCTGTCTCGGCCACTCCTTTCCAACTCTTGGAAAGAAAAAAAAGTGAATCTACTCAAAATGCAGCCCGGAACGAATAGGGAAGTTGAAGAGAAGAAAAAAAACACACACACACATACTATGGAAAGGTGGAAATTACCACTTCTTCGTGTGCGCTTAGCCGGCGAATCCATCATCGGGCACGTTGCACGGCTATCGATTGCACGAAACCTCTCACAGTGTTGGAGCCAGGGCCGTGCAGGATGGGCCCAGCTTTTTACATGGCCTGGCGCCCTGAAGCCTCCCGAACCCATCCACCTCCCTCCGGGTTCGATTGGTACTATTTGTGCCGGGGAAATATTGAAACGGCCGTGGCGTTCTCGCCTCACAACCGTTCGTGACTTTCGCGAAACGGGAACTCGAGCACGAACTTACTTTCTCGAACTCTCGGGCGTCTCGGGCAAGGCCGAGACGGGGCAGGCCCGAGACGGACGGGAGATGAAATTATTCAAATATTTTATAGCATTTTTTTCTCGGTTCTGCGGCCCTCCCCCGCGACGGGATTTGCATCCGCTGGTATGAAAATTCGCTGCGCCCATCGTCATCTACTTCCGCCTTATCGCGCCGTGCACAAGTGTGCAGAGGGCGATGCTTGCACATTAGCATATTTTTCTCCCACGATCCCGGGCCCCTTCCGGTCTCCCTGTTCTCCCCGGCAAAAGGAATGTTCTGGCTGGCGTGGCCTGCTTTTCTCCGGAACCGCGTGGGCCAGTGCATGGATAACGCCCGGGAGAGCGGAACTCGTGCCAATGGAAGTGGGTGCAATATTGGCGATGTTTCGATAGCGCGCCCCATTCCGGGGTAGAGCCGGCACGACCGAGGATGTGGAATAACGCCAGCAGACAGGGCCGAGCCGGCCAGTAACTAAGTGTGACATGGTCGTGTGCTTCTTGCGTTTGCTTCTATCGTTTCTATCGATCACTGGTTCTTTTTTGTTCACTACGGCACACAATTTCGGTATCCTTTCTTCTGGTGCACTCGTTCCGTATGCATGCCCGACGCCAATCCAAACATTTGCGGTCATTTGCGGAAGCCCCCGATGCGATCTTGAGCGGTGGCCAAGAGCGGCTAGTCCGTTTTTATATGTATATTTGTCACGAGGAAACTAAATTATGAAATTGCATTCGACAGACGCCATGCGCCAGGCTGCCCGGACCCAGACGGGGAGAATGTAAACCGATTCGGGGAGCATTTCCATTGTTTGCGAGCGTTACACAAAGGAGACGAAATGAGTCCATTATGGTATGTGTAGAAAGGCGTGTTCTTTTAGCGTTCACTTTTTTGGGTTTGGAAGATGTTTGCACGTTCGCAAATATACAGTATTTGTGAGGCATAAGCCGTAAGTTTCAATGCGCTTATTTAAACAGCGGTTGTCTTTACCATTTTTGGATGAGCATGTTTTTTTATTTATTTTTTTATTGAATTAAAGGCCTGGTCGTACTGTTTAGTACTAATGCTAATAATTAGACAAGAACATATCAAAGGGTATTTCCTCCACTTTTTATATTGAGATGAGTATGAAATGAAATCAACTAAATGATAAATTAATAATATTCAAAAACGGAGCCTTTAATGTTGCAACTGATGCATGAATTTTGTTTTACGAGGAATCTTTAAAATTAAATTTATGATCTTGAAGCGACGTTAGAACTGTGTATATTAAAGATAGAACTATGGGTAGCGACCCAAATAAATTCCCCTTCCCTTACCTAAATTGATATATCACTGGAAACCAAGTTCTGCAAATGTGATGAAAATACTTACCATCCATTCAGCAGCAATGAAAAATTGCCCTATGTTATTATTCTAATACCGATTAGCTTTGATCTAATTTAAAAAAAAAAAACATTAAATTTCAATTTGAACTGCTTGACTGTCAAGAGACTGCTCAAATTCGGTTTCCAGCGATGTATCAATTTTGGTATGAGGGGGGATCTATTTGGGTCGCTACCGAACAGTGTGTTACCTAATTCAAGAAATATTTTTGACAATAAAACTACTGTACGGAATCATTTCTTTCTCAGCTCGATGTTTTTTTTTATCGAACGGCTTTTAAACTAATTTGCTAGCGTTACTTGATTTGATTTATAAGAGATTAAAAATGATCGATCAGAGGCTATTCAAAGAAGTTTAAGAATATAACTTGCCATCCTTTTCCTTAGCCCAATAGTCCAACTGTCCAGTTATCCATCAAGCTTTCTTCAGATTGGAATCGCTGGGATAAAGGTTTAGTCATGTTAAGAACAGCACCATTTCCTGTAATCCAGCGGATTGTCTTATCTTACAATAATTGAATAACCCCATTGGTATCATTCATAACAATGACATTATTTGACTGATGGCATACTTTGTTCTAGTGAACAGTAACAACAGCATTCGTCGCGGAATTAATCATAATGTCAATAATATGTTGTGTTGCTTGATGCATAAAACAGTTAGAAACAGTGTAATGCTTTTTCAGACCTATAAAATCAAACGTATAGCTTGTGTGAAAGTGGAAAGAAAGACGCCTCTTTCCGAAAACAATGCCATTTGTGCTTTAAATTCACTCTTTAAACCCCCTCCCAGTACAATTGCCCCAAATATAGTACCACTAATAAAGACACCCAAATGGCGTCCGTTGTGGGGTCCACCGATACAGAAGAGAATATAAAGCTTTGAACGAAGAAAAAAACAAACGAACAAAAAAAACTACACAAAAACACTCATACAAACTGGTCTCCCAGCGGTCGTGCATGTAAAACCGGATAGGCCCGCCGGCTGACGATAAGTCAAAAGTTTCGTGCGAAGCAAGAGCGAGAGGAAGACCCGACGAAGGGTCTGAATGCTCGGCAATCATGCCGCACGCCACGAAAATCGACGTTCCGGTTGACCTGACAATGTTTTCCGGGGCTCATTTCCCCGCCCGCCCGGGCCCGCCGAGAGGCCTCATTTAGTCGGTGCGCTTGAATGGTTCGACAAATGATGATGATTTCGGCTTTAGCACCTAATTTCCATCGGAATATTTGGCAAATGGACCCTTCCTGCGGCCCTGCGCCGCCCGCCCGGAACCGGTGCGCACGAAGCGTATGCTAATACGGGAGGAAAATAGCGCACCGACAGTATCCCGGTAGTATCTTGTCGTCGTCCGGTCAGCTTACGGGTCGAATCTTGTGTCTGTGTGTGTGTGCGTGCTTTTTGGGTAAATGGAGCACACGTACGCACACACGCACACACGCGCGCGCAATGGCAGCAAGCACCACCAATACTACGGGCTGGTGTACGCATCAGTTCCGGGTCGGCTTGCTAATGGAGCGGAAACGAGAGTCCTGACTTCCGCTCCGAAGTGATTGTATAAACAATCGATACCGAAACCAGCTGAGTCAGCTCAGGGGGCGGTGGGGGAGGAAGGGGGAGCATGCGGATGCAAATTGGAAGCCGGAGCCGGGCTGGACCGTAAACGTTGATGAAAATTTTACTTTTCGGCAGCAAATTTTACCGACGCGCTTTTGTCTCGACAAGCCGTCTCAACAGTGCGAGCTTTGTGGAAAAGTGGACCGAGCTGGAACAGTGGCTGTTCTCTCACCGCACGATCTCTCTCACTACTCGCAGCAGGGCAGGGTTCGGCAGATCATATTTTGGTTCCTAAATTTCGTTAGCTAAATATTATCATGATCCAATTTTGAACGAATTAGAATGAGGCAATTAGATCGTTTGTATTGGGTATGAATAAAAGCAATAGAACAAATATCTATACAAGACACAGATAATGTATTGCCCATTATCGTTGATTTATTATAAAATGTGTATGTGTATGTATCAGTTAGCAATAACGTTTCTCTACAATTCCTTGAATCTGTTGAATATGAAATTTGAGATGCAGTTATTGGTTAAAATAAAACTAAACAATGTTATCAAACGTGCAACAGCGCTGAAATTTGTTTACAAAATGCATAATGATTATAATATATATTTTTTATATACAAGCACAAGTATTACAAGTATTTAAATATTGTACATCGTAAAATACATGCAACAAATTTCAAAAATGAATTGTACTAATATCTTTGTAGCAATACAAATTTGTAGAGTTTGAATGATTCGCTCAAAGATTATTATTGTTACACTTTTTCATATAAATAATTATCCACATCAATCTCATTTGTCATAGCTAGCACGTTGGTGCCTGGGTGGAAAAGCCTTAAAGAAAAAAATCACAACGTTCTATAAAATTTGAATCCGATTGTGAACTCATGAAGCTTACCAAACCCTGGAATCAATCCTTGGTGCCAACGCTTGCATGTGAACAGTTTTCGTATAAAACAGAATTTATATGCGCCGTGAAAACTAGTGATGACTTTTCATTCTTTCGCAATCGAAACAACTTGACAAGATGTCCAAACAATAGATATGTACTCCGAAGTAAAAGCAAATCCAAGAAATGTTATGAAGCACTTTAGAAATGTAAGATCTCCAAAATCTGGAAGCTCTAGCTTCCCTGTCATTTGGAGCACCCAGATGAACTAGCGCTAGTCGTTACCTTCTCGTGTCCGACAGCTTAATTCTCGTTTAGCACCAGGCCTGTTCCATTTTCCGATGAAACATGAAAGCACTTTCGAGCGGAATGCATCCGGGTCGTCGGCATCCTTATTGATACGCCGCACTGGCGGCGGGTTTGGGTCGGATTGTAGATTTTGGCATTCGGTTTTTGGAGACGCTTCCCAACCGTTCCCCCGAAGCTTCGGCCCACGCCACCCAAATGACGACGATGATTTTGGAGCTCATTTGTTCGGACAGTTCCGGCCAGCCGGGCGATTCTAGTAGGTGGTGCGATGGGAGAAGCCAGCCGTCGGAGCAAATTATTATCAACTCGGATGGCAAAAATCGATGAACCACCGCAAAGCGAGGAAGATCGCAAGATTTCTGTAGCCCAGAAGTTGAGGACGCCAGGACATTTCGACACAACGGGTGGTACGGGTACGTTTTTCTGGCCGTTTTCTTCCTCTCGCTCGCACGACGGGTGACGACGGTCAAGATGGGGTTGCTATCACAGTTCGGGGGCTGGGGCGTAAGATGTATGTTTATGCCCGCTGTGAACGTGATGCTTCCGAAGCGGGACTCGCTCTCACTCTCTCTCTCTCGGTTTCGGTTTCGGTTGTGGTCGGATGGCCGGGTGGCCATCCGGAAAGCGTGAGATAAGCGCGACCACGTGGGAAGAAAAAGCCACGGCTATTATGAGCGGGAAGTGACGGGACCGACGTCATAGGTTGGTTGTTTTCTTTTCCCTTCGGCTGTCCATGCTACACGACACCCTGCTGTTGACGTTTCGGGCATTGTGCCCTGGCTAGTGGACCGGCCGGGGGCCTGTTGCGTCAGCCATTTTCCGGTTCACGGGCTGCCCCAGCCCTAGCATTGGAACTGGAATGCGCGGGGGCGTCTGGGCCAAGAGACAGCAAAGAGTGTGTAATAAACGATAATCTTTCGCCCGGACGTGGAGCGGAGTACCATAATTTCTTACTCCGTGCCACCGTGCCACCCAGCCGGTGCATGTGCTCGGGCGTGGCGCCCGTGTTTATAGAGTGACGATGGAATGTAAAATACTTCGGTTCGGTTGGGCTAGTGTTTTGCAGGAGCAACAACAACAAAAAAAAAGCTGCAGGAGAAGCGAAACAGCAACGGAACGGTGGCGCAAAGCGGGCGGAATGCGAAAACTGATTTCGAAATATTTATGCCCAGACGGTCCGGGCAATAAATTGTGCGGCAGGCAGCCCGATTTTCGGTGCCCTTCTGCTCCCGCTCCCGGTGGCGGGCATTTGTCGATTTTATGCTCCTGTCCCGTGCACATTTTACCACCCGGGCCAGCCACTCGCGCTTTGTGAAGTTTTGTGTTTCAATTTGTTACCATTTTGCTGCCCTCCGCTACCGCAAACGCCTCCCACCATCCCCCACTTCCGAACT
Organism: Anopheles cracens; assembly: GCA_002091845.1. Taxonomy (NCBI): domain Eukaryota; kingdom Metazoa; phylum Arthropoda; class Insecta; order Diptera; family Culicidae; genus Anopheles; species Anopheles cracens. The sequence continues at coordinate 627,795 of KZ072504.1, forward strand.
CCCGTGAACCGAAAGATTGGCGGGCGGGCTTATGGTGGCGAAATGAAGGTCTTGGGTGCGAGGGGGTTCAAATTTTAGTTTAATCTAACCGAGCGAATTCTTATGGGCCGCTGTCGTGTGATGTATTTTCGTTAGCACCCATTCCCAGCCCCCCCTCCGTTAAAGGCTTACCGGGAAAAGGTAAACTTTCCCATGCAGAGTGCGGCCATATTTCGGATGTTTCTTTTTGCCATTAATGAAAAGTGGCATATACACCCGCGAAACGCGAAACGATCGGATCCGCCGACTCGCGCGGCACGCGGCTCGCGGAATTGGGTCAATAGCGAGCGCGCACCAAATGAGAATATATTGAACTGGGGCAACAATAAAAGGTTATTTATTGGTCGTGATCCCGAGCCCGCCGTTCCTTCCGCCGCGCTTCGTGCACTCGAAAGTCGTTCCAATTTCACTCCCGGCGGCCCCCTGCCCCTTGGGTGGCTCGTGGCAGTGCAGCGTGGCGCCCGTGGCGGATGTGCTTATGGTTTCCTGCTCCTCAACCCGTCCATCATGGCGGCCCATGATTCCGCGGGAGAGCCAGCGAGTTTCGGTTTCGGTTGTGGTCGGATGGCCGGGTGGCCATCCGGAAAGCGTGAGATAAGCGCGACCACGCGGGAAGAAAAAGCCACGGCTATTATGAGCGGGAAGTGACGGGACCGACGTCATAGGATGGTTGTTTTCTTTTCCCTTCGGCTGTCCATGCTACACGGCGCCCTGCTGTTGACGTTTCGGGCATTGTGCCCTGGCTAGTGGACCGGCCGGGGGCCTGTTGCGTCAGCCATTTTCCGGTTCACGGGCTGCCCCAGCCCTAGCATTGGAACTGGAATGCGCGGGGGCGTCTGGGCCAAGAGACAGCAAAGAGTGTGTAATAAACGATAATCTTTCGCCCGGACGTGGAGCGGAGTACCATAATTTCTTACTTCGTGCCACCGTGCCACCCAGCCGGTGCATGTGCTCGGGCGTGGCGCCCGTGTTTATAGAGTGACGATGGAATGTAAAATACTTCGGTTCGGTTGGGCTAGTGTTTTGCAGGAGCAAAAACAACAAAAAAAAGCTGCAGGAGAAGCGAAACAGCAACGGAACGGTGGCGCAAAGCGGGCGGAATGCGAAAACTGATTTCGAAATATTTATGCCCAGACGGTCCGGGCAATAAATTGTGCGGCAGGCAGCCCGATTTTCGGTGCCCTTCTGCTCCCGCTCCCGGTGGCGGGCATTTGTCGATTTTATGCTCCTGTCCCGTGCACATTTTACCACCCGGGCCAGCCACTCGCGCTTTGTGAAGTTTTGTGTTTCAATTTGTTACCATTTTGCTGCCCTCCGCTACCGCAAACGCCTCCCACCATCCCCCACTTCCGAACTCCCGTGAACCGAAAGATTGGCGGGCGGGCTTATGGTGGCGAAATGAAGGTCTTGGGTGGGAGGGGGTTCAAATTTTAGTTTAATCTAACCGAGCGAATTCTTATGGGCCGCTGTCGTGTGATGTATTTTCGTTAGCACCCATTCCCAGCCCCCCCTCCGTTAAAGGCTTACCGGGAAAAGGTAAACTTTCCCATGCAGAGTGCGGCCATATTTCGGATGTTTCTTTTTGCCATTAATGAAAAGTGGCATATACACCCGCGAAACGCGAAACGATCGGATCCGCCGACTCGCGCGGCACGCGGCTCGCGGAATTGGGTCAATAGCGAGCGCGCACCAAATGAGAATATATTGAACTGGGGCAACAATAAAAGGTTATTTATTGGTCGTGATCCCGAGCCCGCCGTTCCTTCCGCCGCGCTTCGTGCACTCGAAAGTCGTTCCAATTTCACCCCCGGCGGCCCCCTGCCCGTTGGGTGGCTCGTGGCAGTGCAGCGTGGCGCCCGTGGCGGATGTGCTTATGGTTTCCTGCTCCTCAACCCGTCCATCATGGCGGCCCATGATTCCGCGGGAGAGCCAGCGAATCGAAATCGCTCGAAATTGGTACGACTTTGATAAACCATTTACGCTCGCGTAAAGGAGTCGCTGCCGGGGAGACCGAAACCCATTCTCGGTGCGCGTTTGATTTGGGTGTATGATGTATGACTTTCGGTAATAGATGAATGGAACTGTTCTCTTTTTTTTTGTTCTGTTGCAGACGATCACGCAGGGCAGAGTGTAGAATAGAAGAAAAAAAATCCCGAAAAACGTTATCGATGCCGAGCCATAAGTGTAACGAGGTGTTCATAATCTCGCTGCCAAATTGTCTGAAAAATTGAGTGTATCGTTCGCGGGCACGTTACTCGCTTTATCGCGGTTCCAACCGCGGCGTGCACATTCTATCTAGCGCATGAGTTATGTGTCGGGCCCGAGCAAACTTTCGGGAAGAGAACGTTTCGAACGGGGGCTTTGGATCTTTTTGTGTGCCGCCCGTACCGCGTCATAATTCTCTGTCAGATGCAGCTGGAACCGTGCGCCGGACTCGGGAGCGGAAATGACTGTGATTTTCGTGTGCGTAGCCGCGATGGGTGCGCGCTGATTTACGTGAGGGATGGGTCGCGCAGGGTGGGAATTTATGTGCAACAAAAGTGCGATATGTGAGTTTGCTGTAGTTTAGCAAAGCGCAGTGAATTCCGGGAATTTATGAAGGTTGCAGACGATCACGCAGGGCAGAGTGTAGAATAGAAGAAAAAAATCCCGAAAAACGTTATCGATGCCGAGCCATAAGTGTAACGAGGTGTTCATAATCTCGCTGCCAAATTGTCTGAAAAATTGAGTGTATCGTTCACGGGCGCGTTACTCGCTTTATCGCGGTTCCAACCGCGGCGTGCACATTCTATCTAGCGCATGAGTTATGTGTCGGGCCCGAGCAAACTTTCGGGAAGAGAACGTTTCGAACGGGGGCTTTGGATCTTTTTGTGTGCCGCCCGTACCGCGTCATAATTCTCTGTCAGATGCAGCTGGAACCGTGCGCCGGACTCGGGAGCGGAAATGACTGTGATTTTCGTGTGCGTAGCCGCGATGGGTGCGCGCTGATTTACGTGAGGGATGGGTCGCGCAGGGTGGGAATTTATGTGCAACAAAAGTGCGATATGTGAGTTTGCTGTAGTTTAGCAAAGCGCAGTGAATTCCGGGAATTTATGAAGCCTTTTGCTTAATTCATTCCTGGAATGGAATATTTTTGTGTAATACGTATAGCGCGGGTTCTGCAAGTGAAAAGTCGATCAGGAACATAAGTGAGAGGATATCTGGATTGGAACGTAATGTATCTTTTTAGATATTGCATCGCACATGCAATCGTTTTAATTGGTTGTAAAATATTTTTTTCAAATGTTTTTGATGGTTCAGTTGAATTTTACCCTGTTTTTTGTGTTATAGTCAAACAACGAAATAAAAAGCTTATTATTGAATATTATATACATATAGTACAGAACCATAAACTATCAAGCTCATAACAAATTAAAGCTTTCGTTTATTCCTTACATACAACGAAGAATAAAAAAACACAATTGCAGTGAGCTGGCAATTGTGGAAAAAAGATCTTGACATTTGTCTACATTCAGTAATTGCCAGTTGGCATCCTAAATGATAAAACATTAAAAAAAAACATTGAAGTTTTCTTGTAATTAAACTTTAGCTGTATATTTTGAATTAAATATTGCCAATTACAAAACTGACATAAAATATTATACTGAAACTGTTTCTGTGAAACTGGATCCGTACTAAGGCAACAGTTGGAGATGATAATAATAATAACATTTTTTTAAATAATATTTTCTATCAAAAATAACATAAATTTAATCAGACAATAGACACTTTTTACAATTCTGACTTGAAGTTAATCTAGATATTATTTTCAGGTAATAATTGACATTATTATTTACATTCACTTATTTTTTGGGCATTTTTCGGTAAGAACGTTCGTTTTTATTGGGCGTTCGTTTTTATAAGGCATTTGTTCGAGTCTTCTGTGTCAGGCATCGATACTGGATACTGCGTTAGTGCTAACAGGTCTTAAAATTAAGCTCAGCACCGTGTACTTATCTCAGAACGCTTGTAGTAGCAAAATAGTGATACTTGATTTTTGTGAAAGTGAGACCTTGAAGGAGCTATGTGATTGTAAATTGATTCCGAAATGTTTTACTTTCTTTAAACCATCGTGCCTTTCTATTGCTTTGCATTTAAATCTATAGATTCTTATTTATTGTTTCAAATTCTTAAATTTGATCATTCCATAACAAAAGAAGTCAATAATAGAAAACAAAAACGAATACATGAATAAAACTCAAGCCATGCAATTGGTTGAACCTATTCAATCATTTCTCGCTGACATTTTTGGCCCCACCAAACCCAACCCAGTTTTGATCGATTGTTTAAAAAAGCGTTTTTTACTCACTCGATCAAATTATCAAGCTCCATTTCAAACGCAAACCGAAGCCGCTGCAGAAAAAAAACTCAATTATGCACACGTTTCCACCAAAAAAAAAAGTTCGCTAACTTTTTGGTTTTTGATAAATATCCGTTTCCACTAATCCGATAACAAAATGCACGTTCGGAATGCATAGCAGTGTCGCACGCACCCAACAAAGCACCAAAATAAAAATCTCGCGAAAAGAATTTCATCACAAAGCTTTTGCGTGTGCCCTCTAACCTCCCTCAAGGGAGGGGGGGGGGGCGAGCTCGAATGGCCAAACGGTTCATCATACAACAAACTAGCGTGAGAAGAAAGCCTGAATATTAACGAGCAATAATCCAATTTCTGACACCAAACATCATTCATC
>KZ072504.1:645914-656920 GCA_002091845.1 Anopheles cracens
TAAAGAGGTATTGCAAACCAAAAAAAAACATGAAAAGAAGTACCATTCCTTGTTTGATGCGTGTCCCTATATAGATTGATATAAGGTCGCACATTGTCTTCCTTGATTGCTCATTAGCTCAATTAAATAGATTGTTTCTATAGGAACTTTGGTTCGAATTCAGTTAAATGCCTCAATAAACATTCTTAATTTTAAGATAACAACGAATAATCTACTACGTCTTCTACATATTTGCGCAGCGATCATCCCGCCGGTAAAATAGCAACCCGATGAATGCTTTTCCCGTGAACCAAAAACCGAAAGTGCTGGAGCTATCGGCAAATAATCAACTGTTTGTGTTTACCGGGTGGCTCATCGGTGTCTAAGGCACCGTTAATCACGTTGCATGAAACTGGAAACCGAATTGAGCAAGCTTAAGCTAACAGACAGGGGCTACGGGCTCGGTCTCCTTTCTGCCTCCTCCACTGTGTCGATGCAGGGCGCACTTATGACTCCAAATCCATCGCAGAAAGGAGAAAAAAAAGCCCCGTGTGGGTGAGGGGACTGCTTATCGCTTCTAACATCGACACCGGCACCGATGTTTACACTGATGAAACAACCCAAGCGGGGTGATTTCTTCGGCAAACGTGGGCCGAGCACGACCGGTGCGCCAAAAAGCAGCACACCCTGCGAACGAAACCCGCGGCACGTTTTATGACACCTGGCCGTAGGAATTTCCCAACTTCTTCGAGGTTGGGAAACAAAAGTAAAAAACGATGAGAAAAAAATGAAATCACACACACTCCCTTAGCGTCCCAGGGGTGGTACACTCTTTTTTTGTAGTAGAGCAATCTTATATCCCTGTGTAGGTGTGTGAGAGTGCTCCGGGAGGGTTTTATCCCATGGCGTTGCTTATTGAATCGGTTATGCACTGGCCGGGCTCCTGCCACGACTCCTGCCCGCCACCCGGTGCTGCCGCATCCCGCGACAGCCATTTTATGTGTGTGTTTTCGTTCGTTTGATAAAAATCAACCGGTGCACGGTGCGGTCCACTAACGCGCCGGTAAACACGAACCGTAATCAACGAACGGCAAAGGGGACCGTTGCGCTTCGTCACACGAGCCAACCTGATCTGTGCCGTGTCCCCGGAACGGACCGGTGCAGGAAAGGATTGAGAAAATATTTTCCCAGCGCATAAGCGCACGAGATGATAAAATCGATTGCTTTCAGCGCCGTGCGTCCGGTCCGAAGCGAAGTTTAGGGCCGCAGTGGCTGAATAGCTGCACCGGGGAGAGGGCTGAAAGAATTTTCCACTTTTCATCTTTCGAAATGCGTTACGGTTTTATACTCTCACACACGCACACACCCACATGCAAGTCGCCTTACGAGCTATTTGATCGTAACGACGTCGTTGCTGGTGATGATAATAACGCGTATATGGCTTGGGAAGTTTTTGTCCGATATGTTGTGATTTATATGGTTTAAACCCCAGTACATTTCACGATCTATATTTTACTCATAACGTATACGAATTCCCATCCAGAATACGTACGTTATTAATTGTGACACATTTTTCACGTACATGACAAATTGTCAGACAGCATGATTAGTGCCCGCTTCGGTGCTCGGTCCCGATGTTCCCTCGGTGGTTATGTGTCTGTGCTGGTGATGGTGCTGGCCGGAGAACGGAAAATGGAGCGTGCCGCCTCGTACATAACGGCACTGGCAAGGATAGTGAGTGTCGGCCGGTCTGCCCGTGGTGGCTCTTCGTGGGAGCTTTTTTTGTCGTTGTTGCGTTATGAGCATCAAGCCTTTTATGTGCGTGATTGTGTCATTCAGCTGCTGCTGCTGCGGTGTGCCAATGGGGAAGGCAAAAGCAAACGAAGAGGATAAGAAAAAAAAACGCACACACGATTCGCTGCTTGGCCATCGCACGATACGTCAGGGCGATGGATGGAGCGAGTTTGTGTTTGACAGCGGAGAAGCTAAACTGGAACACCTAAGGGGACCGTATTAGTGTGGATAAAAAACGAAGACAGAGAAATCTTAATGGGAAGTCACAAGAAGCCGGCCCGGGCTCGGGGGTTTCGTCGATAGAAGTAACATCTTTTTTAGGGCCATCCCATTTCAGTGCAATGTTTGAAGTTGTTACAGTGTCTGTGAGGAGCGATATTGTTTCTGATAATATTCTAGTGGTTTTATGAGATTTTTTAAAAAGGAATAAACTTTTCACATGTGTTTGTATACAATTGTGGTAACAAATATATTAGTCTCGTGTTTCTTATACAAGAAAAAATAGATTTATGATTTTTTTTCTTAATAAGCCCATTATGACTAAACTTGGAAGAATGATTATTAAACTGATTTGATATGAAAACGATCAGAACAAACTTAAATTGAGCAAAAATGCTCGAATTAATAACGCGTATATGGCTTGGGAAGTTTTTGTCCGATATGTTGTGATTTATATGGTTTAAACCCCAGTACATTTCACGATCATTATTTTATTAATCATAACCTACACGAATTCCCATCCAGAATACGTACGTTATTAATTGTGACACATTTTTCACGTACATGACAAATTGTCAGACAGCATGATTACAACGCTCAGCAACGAACGTGACGACGCCTGTACCTAAAGCGGTCGATAATTTCTCGACATTATTATCAGATTTTGGCACACAAAAGCCTGGGCAGCGCTGGGCGCTTGAACCACTTGCACACGGGCGAGGGCAAAAAATGCTTTCCCGGGCACATAAATGACACTTCTAATCACTGTTTCGATGAGGCATGCAGCTCGAAACTTTTCCCATCCCGAAGCGTCCGAAAATCCCTCACGTGTTTCTATTTTGTTTGACTTTTTTTTCACTCTTCCCGTTCTCTCTCTCTCTCTCCTGGCTAGTGTCCCGAAACTAGTGCCCGTTTCGATGGTTCACTCTATTTTGGCTTTTTTTGTGTGTTGGGTTTTAGTATATGTGTGTGTGTTCAAGTTTCCCCAGGACGAAGGGGGACCAATCAGCAGCACTCATCACCGTCTCCCGGGGGGCGAAAGCGACCAACGGACGCGCAGGACTCAAAGGACACAGAGGTCCGCAATCGCTTAACTTTCACCACTCACCAAACAACCGTTTTGCTGACGCGTTCGATAACATCTCGATGGGTGCGATGGGAGCACGATGTGGTTCGGCTGTACACGTTCACGGCAGGGCACTTCAAATTACGCATGACAGGACAGAAAATGGAGACAATGTTTTAAAAGACCAAAAAACGGTGTTACGTGTTACGTTGGCTACATTGTGACTAATAGAAACGTCTGAACTGATCTGATGGCTAAATTGAACTATCTAGTGTAACAACTCACTACACGGTATGTTATTGCTCGTGTAAAATAGATCAAACTTTGTGTGTGAAGTATTTTTTATATAACGTGTTTGTATCAAACTCTGTCAGCAACACATATCAATTCGTATGATTTATTTCACAAACCTCATAAAATGCATCAACCAACTAAGCTTATAAACAATAGGAATGAATCAATTTATAGAACCAACGCGAATAAATCTTCTACCGCGTCTGCTTCTATCGTTCTTTTTTATTGCTCTGTTGCGCATAAATCAATAGAGTAATGCGAAAAACGTCTCAATTCCGCGCACACTACGGCCAAAGTTACTTTAAAGTTGTTGTCAGCCGAAACCGGCAGGAGTTTCCGCTCTCCACCGTTCGTGTTCATCGCCGCACGAAATGTATATATATACCCATAAAGCGGGGGAGCCAGGTGCGTACCAGGTTGGCTCTGTCGGCTTAATGTTCCGGATGATTTAATTCCCTTTCATGTCCCCCGGATGTCATGCTTAAACCGATGGCTCAAGTGGCTGTTCCGTGATTAGGTGGTATAAACCAACATTCGGCTTCACACAACCAGACAAACAAATCGCTGACGAGGCTTTCGTTCGTTTTGACACTTTCCGGTCCGAGTATTCTAGCAAATTCTGTTTTTTTTTTGCATCGATGAAGCGTTGAAGATTTCACTTTGTTTTGTGCTTCGTTCTAACGATTTTTTTTGGAATCTGTTAAGTAAGGAGTTATTCTCAAAAATTAATTAAAATTAAGACTAAATACGAGTATCAGCATTGGATGGAATAGCTCTCTTGGATATTTCGAAATTCAACAAGAATGAGAAAAGATCGAAATGTTTCATAGCTTATGACATACTCAATATACGTCCTTATTCAATTTTGTGTTAATGCATCTCCTCATAGTATTTTAATTCATTTTTTTCGTTTGGGCGAACAATCTATGTGAGTATTTAATATATCTGTAACAGTAGAGATGATCTTACCCAAGAGTGAACGTTGAAGTTAACCCATATTTCGTGATGTTTAAGGTCATGAGTTACGCACTATACGAATGCTCATCTCTTATCGTACTTCATCCTCTACTCAATTATCCTCTCAGTTGGTAAATAACAGTCTAACTCGATCTCCTGCACTAAACGATAATCAATTGAATTTGTTTGACTTTTCCTTGCACAATAAATGAGAGTTGTTTTCCACTATACACGTTATCAAACATCAAGTCATCAAATATGCAACATTTGAATGATAGAAATCTGGAAACAGGACTCTTAACCTATTCGATGATTGAGAAAATAATAAATTTCCTTGTGTACTAAAATGCATACTAAATTGCTTTCGCATGTGCATTTCAAACTATGACGTGATTACTACCATAAAAATGAACACTGATCCCAACAACAACGTGGAATTACTCTCAGAAGTATACAAAGTGCTTGGAAATTCAAGTATTTGATGACAGTACTATTTAATCAAATAGCATTTATGACAATTTTGAAAGTTTCAGAAGGTTTCAAGTTTTGCGAAAAACACATAATGCTGTTTCGATGTTGTGATTTTGAAGCAGACATGTAATGTAAATACTAAAACTTTTCCACAAGAAAGTAAAACAAAAGATATTTATACACCAACAATTCTTCCACTCGCGAACCTGTTTGTTTTGAAACATTACACTAACACACCGTCGTTGGAAGAAACGCATACTGAAACCTGTTCACCGTTCGCCATCCGGCAAACCGGCGTGTGCCGTGTCGTGTTTGTAGAGCACATTATTTTCATTGCGTACATAAACAGAGTCCTCCAAAACAAATCTTATTTTAACGAGCTGCTGTCGTTGCCTGCAATCGAGCCGACGCTGTGTATCGGAAAACTGCACGGCCGTCTCACGTGCTAGTAGGGGGAAGCGTGTGCGAAGAAATTCAATACGTTTCAACTCGTTCGCAGCAAGAAAACGGCAGCGCTGGTGTTGTTTTGAGCAGGCCCTGCCGCCCTGTTTCAGTCGAATCGACAAGACTGGGGGTTGTGTGGATGTGTATGTTTGCGAACGTGTTTTCATCAAGCTCAAAGTCAATCCAAATGTGCAACGATCGAGGGTGTTTTTGTATAATTTCACAGAGTTAGAGATCCCTTCTTTCCCATCGGTAAACTTAATGTTTCATGTTTCGGAGAATTTGAGCTAAATTCAACGATGAACCTTCATGTACAGACGGCTGGACAGGGACATCTAAAATGTCATGCAAAACAAAGCGTTTGGGGAAAATTATATTGGAGTCCGTCATCAAGTGATCGCCATTAAATAATAGAGAAAATTCGTGTCCTGATCAAGTGATATCAAACGCATCGATTTAATTTTAAAAAAAACTCAGATAACAGTATAGAATAATTGTTAGCAATGTGGTACAATATCTGCATACTTTTCGTCGCAAAACAACTTCCACTTGTAGGAAATCGGTTGTCCACCCGGGTGATTAGGATTGGCTTCACCGTGCAATCAAACGCTCGTTATGAGCTGATCGTTCCACGTTTTATACAATTAAAAAAGTGAAACAACCCCAAGCCTTATTATTTCGTCCACTCTGATTGATATTCTGACGTCGAACGAGGTTGAATGTGTTCGTCTCCCATGAATGTCCTGCCAGCGACACGCTTCGTTAGCTTTCCTCTTTTTACCACCAGTATAAATGTTCCACGAAGGTTTCCTGCAGTGGGTGGGTGAGCAGGACACAAGCAGGTTAATATTTTTCCGACCACCACCACCACCCGACCAGCTACCCGTGGGACTGATTATGGGTGGGTGAGCAGGACACAAGCAGGTTAATATTTTTCCGACCACCACCACCACCCGACCAGCTACCCGTGGGACTGATTTGCCGGCATTTTTTGCCTTTTGCTCACCTCGAGGGATCCGTTTAAAATTGGCCTAATTATATTTTAATTGGATCGTATTATTTTTTGGCCCTAAAGTTGCTCGGACACGCGCTTCAGGTTTTGGTTTCGATTCCAGCGGAAAAGTTTCATCGATACGGTGTAAAAAGCGGATGACAACCTTCACGAATCGTTGCCTGCGAGTGAGGCATAAAATTAAGCATAAAAATGACTGACTGACCACCGGAGGTCCGGCGAGCGAAACGCACGGGATGCCTGGAAGGCATGACTTGTACAGCTTCGGGTCAAGCCAAGGCAAAACGAAAGCCGTCCGCTGTTTTTATGCCCGTTCGACAACTTGAGGGGTGAAACAGGCAACGCTCACAAAGGGAAAAAAAACTAGTCGCTTAAAACGAAACGAAATCAAAGAACCAATCAAATCGAGAAATACAAGTTTAATTGACCTCGCCGGTAGGGGGAGGAAGAAAGCGGCAGCAGCAGAAGCCACCCGGGTGCTGCGGTTCGCTTCAAACGATTTGTGTCCTCAATTTCACAGCATCTTAGTAAAGTCGCCGACTGCCGTAGCTTTTCGCCCGCAACTCAATCACCAGAACGGAAATCGATTGAAATATTACCGGAGCACCGGAGTGGCAGGCACGGCACGGCACGGGGTAGGAAAAGCGGCGTGCAAAGCGGCCATTACAACCCGTTACCGGGTGGATAATTCCCAACAATCGGTCGGTCGTCCCTCGGCTGCGGATCCGAGGGTGAAACGAAGCGTTGCGGCCCGACCGGGAAGGCCGGAGGATGGACTTCAAACGAAAACGGGGAAAAAACGGTCGCTTAAGCTTCGGTCAGTTTTATCTCGGCCATTTGATGAGCTAGCTGAGCAGTCGATAGGTGTTGGAGATGTTTTGATTGAGGTCAACCGGTTGATGTTCTGTGTTTTTCCCAGCTGGCAGGCCGTCCATGTGGAGCTTTCTTAGAAGGCAACGAATTTGACCGAATTAAATTGTACGTGGTATCACTGTTTATGAATGTCGGTTGAGGTTTACTGAATTAACCGCTCAATAATATGTATGTTTTTGTTTATGTTGTCATATTTATGATTCTATAAATTTTGTGATTGTTTACGGTCGTAGTATTATATAGGTTAAAAAAAGCATTTACATAGAGTTTATCATGTAATTAGTTATAATTACTTTCGTATTTTGGTTTAAAAGAAAAACAAAAGCGTGCACAGTTCGTGGAAAAGCGTGTAATTTTTTGAAAAAGGATCTATTTTGAACGTGTTTTACACTTTAGTTTACATTGGTGCTGACTATTAAAGACTAGCGACCATGGTTTTTAAATTCTTAACGTTCTCATCTCAAACACAAACTGCAAACAAAACATAACACTCTGACGTTTATCAATCTCTCGTCAGCAGACCGATTTTCTGGCATAACTTGCTTTAGAGCCCATTTTGTTGTCTTTTATTAAACGGTTTATAATTTTCCCTTTAATACAGGAGCGCTTATTGCTGAATGAAAAAAAAACGAGAGTGTTCCGAAAGCTATTACCAGTTTGTTTTTTTTTCAAGAATCGATTGATTCGCCTTCAAATCTTTCACTGTTTGAAAACACAATTCACACAATTCACACAATTGAAAAAAAAAGACTCCATAGACGATACATGTCTGTTTTTCAACCCCATACTTCTCATGTACGATACATATTTTTCTTATCTGGTTTCACTTCTGCGGTTGAATGTGGCTCTCAGTTCACTCCGTCTTCTTTTTCTTTTTGACAATCGCACGACATTGATCAGTTTGTAGTATTCCTGTTTGGCAGCCCTTAGTTTACATTCATCCGTAGGATGTTACCGTTCACTGACATTCATTCATAGATTCATTCACTGAAATGAATGAATGAACATGTAGTTTGAAAGAACAAAGATAGATATACCGTTTAGCAAAAACTGGCGAGTATATCTTGAACTTGAACTTGAATGGTATAAAGGATCTTACTGGCACAGAAATAACACTGAAACCTAAAATCGTCGATATTAACTAGACATGCATTCTGGAACGCTCTGTGTCATTAAAATGAGTAAATCAATGATTGAGGAACTTTAAAAAATATGAACCAATTTAGGGTTGTTTAAACCATCGTTGCTTCAAATTGTCAAAATTTCTATTCCTGGATCAAAAGTTTCACTGGATCACGTTGAAAATAATCGACTAAGTTATTATTTTCTAATTGTTTTCTAACACAATAATAACTATCCGTGATATTTTCTATGATTTCGAGAAATCTTACTTACGTCTCTTCGGTATTCGTATGTGCTAATCTACATTACGCTACACAGCGCGAAACGCGACCCGCGCCAGTGAGCCGATCAACTTACCCCACCGGAGTGATAAAATCACTCCCGAAGTTGGTGTGAAAGTGAAACAAAAACCCCCCACCAAAACCCATCCCAAATCACGACAATACAAGATTAGTTTCCGTTGGTATGCACAGCGAACCGCCTTTGCTTCGGTCCTGGACCCCGAACGAACGAGCCTGCTTATAGTAACGAGAAACAGCCGAGGAAACGAAGAAAGTAAAACACAAACATGCCGAAAACCTCCAAAACATAATCCTGCGGCTGTGTAGCGCCGTCGCGGAATCGTGGAAACAGATTATCATTTCGTTCCATTAGATTTGCGCGCAACGATCATCAGCCGGGCCGTCGCGTGGAAAACGCAACGTGCACGAGTGACTGAGCGCGTAAGGTCGGGCTCCTATCGTTCACCATTAAGGAGCGTACTCGATTGTCTTTCGCTGGTGGTTGATTTCTCTCGCTCGCTTTATGGACGACGATGGAGGCTGCCGACGGGAAAGCGCCTCGCTCCTCGCACCTGGGCGCACGTCGAGCTTATTTTCTAAATCAATAACATTTCTCCCAATTTTCCCGTCGTTCCGCCAGCCTTTGAAGCAGCGAAAGAGGGTGCACAGCGAACAGAGAAAGCAAATAAACGCGCCACAATGTCTCCCTTTACCGGGCGCATTAACATTCCCAGTCGATAAAAAACACATCCAGTTTGTGCCGCAGCAAGCCCAACCGGAATCGACGTTTGGGAAATAATAATCGCGCTGCTTCTGTGTGTGTGTGTGTGCGGATGCGAGGGGTGCCGAAAAGCATCTTTTCTTCGCCCGTACATTTTTCTCGCCCCCGGTGCGACATCGCGTTTCGCCGAGCAACAGCAACAGTCGCAGCAGCTTGCCGGTGGGGGGTAATAGTATCGAAGAAGAGATAAGCGTTTCATAGAAACCGTATCGTGCGTTCGCTTCAAGCACCAAGAAACATATTTCCGTTCATTACCATTTCGGGCTGATGTTTGCAACTTAGCAACGATGGCATTCACTTTAAATTTTGCGAGTGAATCTTCGACAAAGACAGAAATAGCGACGTCGCCTTCCCGTGTCATCATGAGTCAAGAAGTGAAACCCGGTGCAGTGGAATGGAAAAAGGAATTTCAACTTCAGCCCATGATGATGACAAGCTCTGCGCAGAGGATAAGAACATTGTACAGCGAGAGTGGGGAGAGACATTTCACAGACGAACGAAAATCGATCGTTCCGAGCAAACGCAACCGAATTCGGAAACTCGACGCAAAAACCAAACTGACATAAGCACCCACTCGAGCCCGCTTCGATTTCGGAGAACGGAGGCTCGATGATAATAATCGATCGTTTGTGGCGATAATTTCCATTAGTGCCATCGCGACAACGAATCGATCAACGCGTGCCAAATTTAATTCGCATGTCGCGCTAAAAGGCTACAGGTTTAATAAAACAAACAACCTCCGAGTGATCGCGTTATGTGCGTGATTGGGCTCGTGATAGGCATCACGCTCGCTCAAGCAGATCCGAACATGACGGGTGTGCATTGACATAAACTAGATTTGCCTCCGATGAATAACAGTTTGAATGGAAATCACTTTTTGTCAAGTGGCCGCTTCCCAGAAATCGTTGCAAAGGAAATTTTGTTCAACAAACATGCTGGTGTAAGTTGATTGAAGTTTGGTTTTGTTCTGGTTATTTAGTTAGTTCTGTTGGTACATACTATTTATCTTCGATAGAAATAGGGGTTTCATCGCAAAAAAGACATGAAAAGTAAAATGTGTAAAATACAGTATTGAAATTTTGGAGTTTGAAACGAATTTCACTTTCATTTGTTTCATCTGTTCCTCCTCTGTTCGTAAAACATTCTAATCGTCAGTGTCACAACTGTGTACAGCTCTTTGAATAATGTTCAAATAATAATGTAAGCTTTTTCTTCGTTTGCCTTTCGACATACCTTGTTCCATTATTTGATTACTCTTCCACAATTTTGAACGGAATATTCTATATATAATATTTATTATCACTTACGAAGACGAATTACGAAGACGAAGCTAAAGCTTGATAGTGCCTGAAAAGAAGCTGCGAAACTAGTTGTAACAGTACTGTTAAATGAACTATTTAAAAAAGGAGCTCAATGCAGGTTTCAAGTGACATTGGAAGTTAATCGACGATCAATTTACCTAACGTAAAAACTCATTGAACGTAGTGCATTTCATTCATGTGTACTGTGAATTAGCTCAGAAGAACTAATCCGGAAAAATGTCTTTGTGGCCGTACCAGGCTGGAGAAACCCTCAATGATCAACATTGGAATCACCTAAGTGGTGCATCACTTAAAGTGGAACATCTAAAAAAGATTTTCGCTCACTGAGAACGTTGGAGTCACCGAAAATTTGCTCGGGGAAAAGGAAGACATCAAATCGATTATGGAAGAT
>KZ072504.1:668645-684946 GCA_002091845.1 Anopheles cracens
AGATAAATGTATTTCCAACAGTGATGGTTTTTAATACTCTAAAATCAATTCAATGCCCAAACATCTATGCAATCTTTAAACGCCATCTCACATTCTCGGATAAACAGCAACTTGAAATGTAGTAATAAGAGTTCTAAGAAAGAAGTGAATAGTACAAACTTTTGTTAGGTATTTTAAATGATGAAAAAACACTTGATTTTGTGAGGAAGATACCGTTTTTTCAAGTATTTCTACCTCGTTTGTTTAATCATACAAGGTAACAGTGATGAAAGGCAGGTTTTAATAAAATAAACCTAGAAGAGAAAAATCGCAATTTGGTATCATCTATTTTGAATGAACCAGCTGCTTATGTTCAACATTAGTTGCTGGCTCGATGGTCTGGGGATTGCGGATACGATCTTAACTCACCAGGACTATGGGCTGTCCGAACCATCTCCACTCAACAAGGAATAGTAGGAATAAAATAAATGAGTCTAGCAATCCGTGAAACGGATGACTGAACTGCTGAGGCCATCAAACCAAACAAGAAAAGGCAGTAACTTTTTCTATCAACGTTACATTTTGTATTATTTCCACCGATTCCCATTAACACAAAAGTGTTTGGTGTAGGAAGAGAAAAAATGGGCTTTAATTGCTCAGACTGGATTACGGTTGAGTACGCAGTGAGGCAGACAGTTTTTTATTGGTTTTGCCTCACCTGTATAAGCTTATCTTATTAACTTCATGCACAGAACGACTTGAAGTTTCCCAAATAAAATCAATAATTGTAAGCTGCTTATTTTGCAAAGGTATACTCTGATAACCATTTAAGTTGTTAGATCAAGCAAAAAGAGAAATAGATGACGCCCGTCTGCTCGCCATCTGGTCAAACATTTCAAGCTCTATTTATGGGGATGAAAAAGAAACAAAATCTTTTTTACATAATATACGAGCAACCGAAGCTAGTGGGAATGGGAGTTATAGGCATGCAAGCAAAAACAAAAAAAACGCACACACACAAACACACACACCAAACCATCGCCAAATCCAACCGTGCGTCCATCCGGAGCAATCGTTAAGCGCTCATCGCACCGTAAACGTGCCGGGCAAGGAACCACAAAATTAGCCCCCATTTAATCTCAAATAGGTCTACGGCGGGCTTCTATCGGCCCGCCACGGCAAACAATGGCGCCCGGGTTCAAGCAGCAAAAGGGTGAAATTCAGTCATTTTCTCCGTCGCAACACAACCAGATAAAAATCCGCCACCCACCCACCCTTTCCAACAAAAAAAAAGCTGGCCCGGTGGCAGGAAGGATAAACGAAGCTAACACGCTCGAAATTCGAAATTCGGCCACGCGACCGCACCAGCCCCGTCGGTGTGGCCGCCCGATGTGAACGGGTTTCAGCGCGATGTTATCCCGGTTGCACGGGGAGGTTTCCACGGAGAACCCGATCTCCGTTACACACGCTGGGAACCCTTTTTTTGTTGTTGCTCGCCCTACTAAAACCCCTGGCAACTGGCAGGCGCGCCCCGACGCGCTCTGCGTTGCGAGCAGGATAAGCCGGGTAACAAGGATCACGTTCAGGTCGGAGCTTGGGATGGCGTGCCTTTGGTCAGGGGTAAATTTGTTATTCCCCATGCCCGGTGCTCACGTTGCCATATTTTCCTTTTATCGCCGCTTAGTTTCGCATTTCCATTTCGGGCAATGGGCGACGAGCTCATCCCGGCCAGCGCTCCAGTGCACAATTGCGCCACGGTTTGTCCCGTTCATTGATCTTTCGCGGCCTTTCCCCTAGCGGCCGCGGCCAAATAGATACGGCTCAATCATTCACGAACGGTCGGGGCAGCTTTTTGCGCCGTCCGCGCTCACTCGCCGCATCGTGCGCAATTTATGAAGCCATCAAGCCGGGATGAAGATGCCGGAAATTGGCGACCGGGTTGGTCGACCGTGCCTGGAAATGGCCGATTGGGGAAGCGGTTTCGTGGCGATATTCAAATCGCGCGCCGCTTGTGACGAAACGCCGATACACCACCCACCGTGGGAGGGAACAATTTTTAAAATGGAAAAGAAAAACGGTGCAATCGTGGTGACAGATTCGGTATCGCAGGAAATTCGGTCCGACACGGAATGGAATTGCTGCCGTGTGGTAATCAATATCGTACAAGTGGATTGTGGTTTTATTTCAAACGTTTTGAGCTTTTGGAAACATTATTGCGAAATTACGTACTACGATAATTCTATCGTATATGATCCTACATCAGATTTCAAAAAGGTTCAGATTAAGAAATTGATGTATTTCGTATAATTTCATTTGTTCGTTGGTCCAGTTTTTCGAACATGTTTTTTAACAAATTAAGATTTTTTTAAATTCTTATCCATAATCTTACAGTTAAACCTATAATGAAGTTATTGAAAATATGCCTCATGGTTCAAGGGATTATTAAAAAAAGATTCTACATGTACATTAAAATGGCAGGTGCGAAAAATTAGAATTATTTCATGTCTCGATCTTCAAGCAAAACATTTCAAACATCTAAGCTTTAAGGCATATCAATTTCAAGTAGGTTCAGATCTCTCATTTTAGATATTTAGTTTACTTGATTATACCAACTGGAGTTGGATAGTCAGTTCGAGAGAACGGTTCAGTTGAGTTTCGAACCCACTAACAGTGGAACAATGTCCAAACTACAATGGTGACGCTTTGTTGGAATTAATCTTCGCACTGGATAAATGTATTTCCAACAGTGATGGTTTTTAATACTCTAAAATCAATTCAATGCCCAAACATCTATGCAATCTTTAAACGCCATCTCACATTCTCGGATAAACAGCAACTTGAAATGTAGTAATAAGAGTTCTAAGAAAGAAGTGAATAGTACAAACTTTTGTTAGGTATTTTAAATGATGAAAAAACACTTGATTTTGTGAGGAAGATACCGTTTTTTCAAGTATTTCTACCTCGTTTGTTTAATCATACAAGGTAACAGTGATGAAAGGCAGGTTTTAATAAAATAAACCTAGAAGAAAAAAATCGCAATTTGGTATCATCTATTTTGAATGAACCAGCTGCTTATGTTCAACATTAGTTGCTGGCTCGATGGTCTGGGGATTGCGGATACGATCTTAACTCACCAGGACTATGGGCTGTCCGAACCATCTCCACTCAACAAGGAATAGTAGGAATAAAATAAATGAGTCTAGCAATCCGTGAAACGGATGACTGAACTGCTGAGGCCATCAAACCAAACAAGAAAAGGCAGTAACTTTTTCTATCAACGTTACATTTTGTATTATTTCCACCGATTCCCATTAACACAAAAGTGTTTGGTGTAGGAAGAGAAAAAATGGGCTTTAATTGCTCAGACTGGATTACGGTTGAGTACGCAGTGAGGCAGACAGTTTTTTATTGGTTTTGCCTCACCTGTATAAGCTTATCTTATTAACTTCATGCACAGAACGACTTGAAGTTTCCCAAATAAAATCAATAATTGTAAGCTGCTTATTTTGCAAAGGTATACTCTGATAACCATTTAAGTTGTTAGATCAAGCAAAAAGAGAAATAGATGACGCCCGTCTGCTCGCCATCTGGTCAAACATTTCAAGCTCTATTTATGGGGATGAAAAAGAAACAAAATCTTTTTTACATAATATACGAGCAACCGAAGCTAGTGGGAATGGGAGTTATAGGCATGCAAGCAAAAACAAAAAAAACGCACACACACAAACACACACACCAAACCATCGCCAAATCCAACCGTGCGTCCATCCGGAGCAATCGTTAAGCGCTCATCGCACCGTAAACGTGCCGGGCAAGGAACCACAAAATTAGCCCCCATTTAATCTCAAATAGGTCTACGGCGGGCTTCTATCGGCCCGCCACGGCAAACAATGGCGCCCGGGTTCAAGCAGCAAAAGGGTGAAATTCAGTCATTTTCTCCGTCGCAACACAACCAGATAGAAATCCGCCACCCACCCACCCTTCGCAACAACAAAAAAAAAGCTGGCCCGGTGGCAGAAAGGATAAACGAAGCTAACACGCTCGAAATTCGAAATTCGGCCACGCGACCGCACCAGCCCCGTCGGTGTGGCCGCCCGATGTTAACGGGTTTCAGCGCGATGTTATCCCGGTTGCACGGGGAGGTTTCCACGGAGAACCCGATCTCCGTTACACACGCTGGGAACCCTTTTTTTGTTGTTGCTCGCCCTACTAAAACCCCTGGCAACTGGCAGGCGCGCCCCGACGCGCTCTGCGTTGCGAGCAGGATAAGCCGGGTAACAAGGATCACGTTCAGGTCGGAGCTTGGGATGGCGCTTTTTTTCAGCTGCTGGTTGTTGGCTTGTATGTGTGCCCTCGCTTCATGACGGAATCCTTGTATCTTCATTCGGCACCCAATGAACCTTTTGCTGCGTTCTCATTGATAGCCCGTGGATGCTAGGGACTAGGGTCCATTTTCATGATTTCAGGCACACTGCGAGGACGTGCGAGCTGAGCTAGCGCGGTCGTCTAGCGACCGGAAACCGATCCCGGCCACGCCGCGCCGGCAACGTTCGGGGACGATTTGTGGCAGTAAACGATGACCGGGACTAACTGAGGCGGACTTCATCAGAGCGAGCGCGCGCGCGCGCTGGAGAGTCGGGGTGTCGGGTTCTGTCTTTTGTCGCTTCTTTTTCTGATGCTCGTCCTGGATGTTGCAATTTTTGCCCGATCCCATTGCGGACGTACGAGCTCTCGTTTGAATTTTGCTCGATGCTGAATATTCATTTGAGTTTTGTTGTATGAATCTTTTATCTCCACCATAACTTCCTCCCGGTTCCTGCCGATGACCTGCACCGAAATGATTGGGCTTCCAATCGTCGATATCGGGGCACACGACACGCGCACACACGACTCGCCGGGTGAAGCAAAAACGCAAATGTGTGTGAAAAAAACCCCCCCAGCCAGTTCCGAAAGCTTCTCCGGAAAAATAGCGGCAACTTCGAAGTGGAACAACAATCGAATGTAATATGCATAAAGCACGCCCACGGTTTGGGACGTCGAACGCACTGAAGCGTCGAGTTTCGGGGACGCGACCGGGCGAACGTGCAGAGGGACACACACACACACACACGGACGAAATAAAAAATGAGTATTTCATGCTCGTCGCCGATGGTGGCGGTGACTGTTGGCGTTCATTTCCGACAGCATCCCAAGCGGATATCGGCAAACAGTTGACAAAAATATTGACATAAATCCTGGACACGAGCCACGCCGTCAGGCTTTGAAGCGACACGAACCATCACTGCAGGTTGCCAACATGATGGGGAGGGGGGCTGGGGTGCGGATGGTTTGGGCGTTATATGTTACGACTGCTCTCTCTTTCTCTCTCTCTCTCTCTCTCTCTAACGAGGCTGTTTTTGTTTCATCGTCACTCTCCACCCGTTCTTTCTTCCACAGTTCCTGTCGCGACGATGGAGGCGCTGGTCGGCGAAACAATCTATCTGCCGTGCAACGTCAGCACACACGAGCCGGGTGACAATGTCGTGCTGGTGCTTTGGTACCGGGAAGATAAAGGATCGCCCATATACAGGTAAGCCGATTACGTACATCACGGTCGCGGATGTGTAAGGCTGAGCCGCGCGTGTGCTGAGAAAAAAAGATTTCTGGCACCCCCAAAGTGTTTCATCGCTTTTAATGAGAAAATCTTGTTTGTTTTACGTCCATAAAAAAAGACCAATCTACAGCGAGCGCAACGGAAACACCGCTGTCGTGAGAAGACTTCGATTGGGCCACGTGAAACGCCCGAATATGGCGCCGGGCGGCACCGGGCGATGGCCGGGATCAGCCGATCGAACAATACGCGCAATGGAAATGACATTCCGCATCATCGGCTGCGGGTGTCGAAAATGTTTCTCGCTCCACTTCAATTCCGCAACACTTCAATCAATTCTTCATCAATTATGTAGATCATGTTTCCCGGGCTTCGGTTTGCTGTCCTTTCGCGGGCGGCCGGGGCGGGCCTTCTCGAAGGTGTGAATAAATAATTCATTCTTCGTGCACTTCGGTTTTTTTTACGAGACACCGTCGTCCACCGTACGCGCGGTGCTTTTAGTGCGTCGAGCGTAAAAGGCCGCTCCCAGGGGGCGCTCTGTACGGTGTGGCGTGCCGGTGGGCAAGCGGGCTTGCGCGACTCGCAAAGCGCTGAGATTGAGATTTGTCCAGGAATTCGGCCGGGCTGTGTCGCACGAGCGGAATATAGATTTAAGCGCACATTTTTTTCTGCTGCGGGTATGATTGAGACGAGCATCAGCTTGAAGTTCGCCACAGCCGGGCATCGGCCATCGAAAAGTGATTGAATTTTCGGGAAAAAGCGTTTGCGTAGAAACAATGTCAGGTTGAGTACGCTTACCTGTGTTTCTTGGAAGGATGGCTGGAAAGGGGGAGTTGCGTTGGTGTATTTACCTAACACGATTCATCTGATAAAATAGCTTAAAAACCGGTTTGATGATCCTTTGCATGATTTCATAATGTAAGTTGTTCTGGTGACAGTTACTTAGGGTAGTGACAGGAGTGGGAGAGTGGGAAAATATGAACGAACTTTAGGATAATTGCGACAAGAGACGAGAACGGAAGCCTAGATTCTTATATCTTTCACTACTTTCATAAAAATGGACCAAAATGTTTGAGATTATAAGGGGAACTAGCGAGGACTTAGAGCATAACAATGGAGCAACTTTGTTTCATTTATACAAAATGTATAATAACAAAATAAGTATTCAATAATATCATGCATATATGGTTAAATGTTCTTGTTATATTTCCCTTACCATCATTTCACGCTAATTGAACCAGTTTTTCAAATGCAAGCAAACGATGCCAGATTAATTATTGTCGGTACGCACGATCTTCCATCCCGAGCCAGAGTTAATCCTCGTTGAAAAAAAATCCAAACCAAGCTCAATCAAAATCGCTACCAAATAAGCGAAAGGCCGATTTCTGGCACCCCCAAAGTGTTTCATCGCTTTTAATGAGAAAATCTTGTTTGTTTTACGTCCATAAAAAAGACCAATCTACAGCGAGCACAACGAAAAAACACCGCTGTCGTGAGAAGACTTCGATTGGGCCACGTCAAACGCCCGAATATGGCGCCGGGCGGCACCGGGCGATGGCCGGGATCAGCCGATCGAACAATACGCGCAATGGAAATGACAAGAGTTTCTGCCTGGCATCAGCAACGGATGTTGGCTAATCGGGTGGTTGCTAATTTTGAGCCATGTAAAGAACATTAGTTATTTAAAGCCAACCGGTTTCTAGTAAGTTGTAGCTAATCTGATGTTAGTTTGAAATGCGAAATGTATAAAGTATAATGGTTATAAATGGGTCAACAAGAGCGAAATGTTGACCTATGTGCGGTTTTATCAACTGTGTTTTGTTTATCACTCACTCAAAAATGCCAAAGCTTTTGTGGAATATCATTAAAATTGAAATGAAAATCATAACATAGTAAACGAATAAGAGAGCAACATAGAATGCAATCTTATTCGCAACTACGAATGTATTTATGACCAATTATAACTTGAATCGGATACAAAGTACAGATAGTTGAAAGATATTGCGTTCAAATGGAAATTAAAAAAATCTATAAATCCGTAGTCATTTGTGATAATTCTTTTAAAAAATCTATAAAACTTTCAGAATAGTTAGTGTCAAAGTTTCTGTGATGTACATCGATAAATAAAACACTGAAATAAATTTGAGGTTATTATCTTATTATTATTATTATTATTAATATTATTATTATTATTAATAATAAATTTTATTTTATTTCATTCCAATTGTTTGCCTCAAAGGCTTTACAAAGGATATGCACGTCAATACACGTTACAGTTATAGATAATATGAAATTAGTTCTAGGTAATAATTATAAAACACTAAGGATATACAAAGGGTAGTGACAGGAGTGGAAGAGTGGGAAAATATGAACGAACTTTAGGATAATTGCGACAAGAGACGAGAACGGAAGCCTAGATTCTTATATCTTTCACTACTTTCATAAAAATGGACCAAAATGTTTGAGATTATAAGGGGAACTAGCGAGGACTTAGAGCATAACAATGGAGCAACTTTGTTTCATTTATACAAAATGTATAATAACAAAATAAGTATTCAATAATATCATGCATATATGGTTAAATGTTCTTGTTATATTTCCCTTACCATCATTTCACGCTAATTGAACCAGTTTTTCAAATGCAAGCAAACGATGCCAGATTAATTATTGTCGGTACGCACGATCTTCCATCCCGAGCCAGAGTTAATCCTCGTTGAAAAAAAATCCAAACCAAGCTCAATCAAAATCGCTACCAAATAAGCGAAAGGCCGATTTCTGGCACCCCCAAAGTGTTTCATCGCTTTTAATGAGAAAATCTTGTTTGTTTTACGTCCATAAAAAAGACCAATCTACAGCGAGCACAACGAAAAAACACCGCTGTCGTGAGAAGACTTCGATTGGGCCACGTCAAACGCCCGAATATGGCGCCGGGCGGCACCGGGCGATGGCCGGGATCAGCCGATCGAACAATACGCGCAATGGAAATGACATTCCGCATCATCGGCTGCGGGTGTCGAAAATGTTTCTCGCTCCACTTCAATTCCGCAACACTTCAATCAATTCTTCATCAATTATGTAGATCATGTTTCCCGGGCTTCGGTTTGCTGTCCTTTCGCGGGCGGCCGGGGCGGGCCTTCTCGAAGGTGTGAATAAATAATTCATTCTTCGTGCACTTCGGTTTTTTTTACGAGACACCGTCGTCCACCGTACGCGCGGTGCTTTTAGTGCGTCGAGCGTAAAAGGCCGCTCCCAGGGGGCGCTCTGTACGGTGTGGCGTGCCGGTGGGCAAGCGGGCTTGCGCGACTCGCAAAGCGCTGAGATTGAGATTTGTCCAGGAATTCGGCCGGGCTGTGTCGCACGAGCGGAATATAGATTTAAGCGCACATTTTTTTCTGCTGCGGGTATGATTGAGACGAGCATCAGCTTGAAGTTCGCCACAGCCGGGCATCGGCCATCGAAAAGTGATTGAATTTTCGGGAAAAAGCGTTTGCGTAGAAACAATGTCAGGTTGAGTACGCTTACCTGTGTTTCTTTGCTGCTTCATCATCCCGTCCGGATATTAAACATCGAGGCGCTGCCATGCTGCCACCGTACAGTACTCCTACACGTCATGCTACGAAAGAAGAAAAAAACTTCGTTTAAAGTACTCCACGGAAGACGTTAAAGAGCCGAAACGAACTCACGAAGCGGTGTGAAGTCGTTACCAGCGCTCGGGACGCCCGAGTGACATATCTTTATGAGCATCCGAGCGCACTTGCGACGCAGTCGTTATCGAAGCTTCGATGAGCTTCGATTGTGTCCGATTTGTCCCGTCCCCCACTGGCACGCCCCGCCGAATTCGAATTGATAGAGCAGTCATAATCGGGAGTCCGCATACATACATGACATGGCATGGCAGGTCGCAAAACTTCCCAAATTGACATCTTGACGACCGAATGCCACTCGATGCGCTGCTCCAGATGGATTAGTGTCGTCAAGATTGTGCTCGTAAGCAGCTCGGGCCCCGTCCCGAGCTATGTCAGTCCGTCAGTTTTCGCACACTTCGTTCGTTCCGGGCGACCTTATTTCGGAGCGGGGCCTTGTTTGAGTTGACTGGTAGCGATGGGAAACGCGGGGAAGCATTGGATTCCCGCTGGAAGCGAGCGAATGTTGTTTGCCGCCCGGGTATTTGGGGGTTGCTGCCCCGGGTGGGAAACTCATGTTGATGTGACAAGCATGCTGCCTGTTCGATGAAGCAACAATACACGCAATAACAACAACAACAAAACAGCGGCATTATGAAATTCCCATGGCACATCGAGAATGGTATCTTTTTCACTCCCCGGTGACGGTTGCCCCCTGCATCGAGTGGATGAAATTGCCATCGACTCGTTACGCTCGCCGTCCGTTCTAGTGGGATAATAAATTGATATTTGTGTACAAACCGCGCGCACCTTGGCGTCGACGTTTTGACATGGAACCAGATTCCACCGACAACCAGTGCGACACTCCGCAGTTAAAGCTCGTGCGCGGTTACGCACGCCGGCCTGCCATCTTCATCGCGCTCGTTATAAATCACTTGCACGTGGAAAATATTCCCCAGACAGTTCGGCTTTCTATCGCTTCTAGCCCGTTCGCATCACTCACCAGCCAGTCGGAGCTGACCTTATCGCAGCCGTATTGTCGTTTGGGGAAAACGCCAGCCAGCACGGTCGGTCACTCTCAGCCGTCGATTTCACCGAACGGTGTAATGATTAAATATAAATCAGAATCAATAGCTTTGCTTGTACTTCGTGGCATCAAAACGCACGCCGCGCGTTTCGCTTTTACGCCCCACCGGGGACCAATTTGGTCGGCCGCGGTTGCAAAGGCCAGCCCGGGTGGGTTTGCTCCGATCCGATTAAGTGGGATAATAAATTGATATTTGTGTACAAACCGCGCGCACCTTGGCGTCGACGTTTTGACATGGAACCAGATTCCACCGGCTGGTGATCACAAACAAATGAATGTAACGTATTTGATCTGGAAGCTCCAGAAGAGGCATTATGCTCATAAAGCCACGACCCTCCAGAGCGAGGCTTCGATGGAGTCATTCTCCCACGGTGTGCGGTAGGAATGGATCAACCCTGAAGGAGCTAACTTTATCTGATCCGATTCGGCAGATGGTAATGCCCGGATGACGAATCACCGCAAACTGAGCATCAAACATATCGCCCGCAACGAATTCCCGACCCGCAGCGGAACACAATGCGTAATCTCCAATGGCGGCATGATGAACGGCGGATTCGTCCCAGGGTGCGCGTTCTCCCCATGCTCACTGACGCACGGCGGTGGAAAATCACGGGAATAGATGAAATTACATCAAAACACTATTACTCGCCCCCTTATTATGGGGGCGCGTATCGAGATAACAAATCATCCGTAATCTAATTTATCTTACATGGGCGCGAGGTTGAGCCTGTTTGAGAGCAGTTCGCCGCAAGCGATGGACGCGCCAATGCAACCGTGTTGTTGTGTGAATATTGATTTTCTTCCAGTAGTGTGAATGTTTCATGATTGCTACCGAATCTCATTGATTGAGTGTCGCAATATGCGGTTTGAAGTAAGGCAAACAAACGGTTAAACATTGTGCCCGTTTCAGTTTTAAAGACTTTGAATGTTCTCACTGATTATTTGCATTATTTACTGTGGAATTGAGAGTCAAATTTTTAAGATCAAATCGTCACAAAGTTTCTGTTTTAGAGTTTCCAGGGATCCATTGAGTTTTTCCTAGTCAGGTTTACTTTTATACATGATGCTTTAGGAACTTAAACAATGACAAAGAAAGTAACAAAGTTCCACAAACTCACAACATTTCATCGCAGGCATTATTAAAACATTCATAAGAAAATCAATTGAAGAACTGCTCGCTATCCACAGAAATTGGGAAGTATTTGTCAAGTAACTCCTCCCTGTAAGAGATTTGTAATATTTTCCTCGCACCACAAGATCTCGATATTGCAGCTCAAATCAGTATCACCCACCAGAGACCCATAACCGGAAGAAACTGCCAAACGAACGAACACCAAAACCATACCCGGCTTGAGCAACCTGTCAAGCAAATCATACGTGTCGTATGGAACGCGACGCGATATGAAGTTGCACGAATCCCCTGTCAGGCTTTAAACTGTTCCGAATCGATTCCTGAACGGTGGCGCCACGGGAACGAACATAAAACGGCATATTTATCTGAGGAAGCATTCGAGCGACTTTTGCTTACAACCCATCATGCTCTCATGCCAGCAGTGCTCTGCGCCGAACACTTTGTGCAAATAGAGAGAAAAAAAAAACGGAAGAATTCTAAATATCAACCGACGAGTGTGAGAAGCTGATGGAATAAAAATAACGTAAACCGTTTGCAAACACACCCCACCGATCCGGAGCAATCTGGCACTCGCACATCAAACCCTCGGTGCAGGCGGGCGAGAACCGTCCTTCACGATGGGGGAGCGAGTTCGGCGTTCGACTTCCTGCACTGGAGCACCGGCTAGATCCGGTAGGTGTGGCAAGCGGCTTCGGCCGACTCAAGCCGGTGGAATGCGGGTGTAGCGTACATTGTAGGCGGGCTGGTCGTACTTGTACCATACGAGGTGGTCTTAGATAACCTTTTAAAGTGGAAATTTATAACGTAATAATGTGAGTTTTGTTATTTTCCACTCGTGGATGTCATCGTTGGGCTGCGGGAGGTGCCGGGGCCGGTGCTTTGCGCCGTACAATGGCAAGAAACTCCCGCTCCGTCGGTCGGAGCGAACGACTTGAGTTTGTCGCCGCCCGGTTACTCTTCTTCGGTGGTTCGGTTGGTTGTTGACTTTTTTTTTAAACGAAGCTTATTCTTTGACTCATCTTTGCCGTTGCTGCTCGTGCACAAGAAGTCATCAAGTGTATCCGCTTCAGGGTAACGAGCCATGCACCGTAAAGAAGTGGGTTTTATTTACCCCTTTTATTATCTTTAACAGTAAAACCCCAGCGATTGCTTCGAATGTAAAGAGAACACTCACGCAAGGTTTGTCTTACATTTGACCGACCATTTTGTTTGGGAACATCCTAATATAAGATGGGATTACACTGCCATCGGTGTAGTGTGTTCCCTTTTGCACTCATGTCTGTTTCGCGTAAGTGTTACTAAGTGGTTTTAGCAGCAAATTGTTGTACTAATGCTAACAAATGTGAGTTTTTTTAATGTCTATTTTTTACTTCACAAATTATTGACAAATGTCAATACTTTAACTCCAATGAATAATTTACGACGATAAGAGTTGACTGTACTTGATATTGTTGAACTCCATAATTAGATGTACATCTTATACCATTAGGTTGATAAATTTCAACCAAAACCCCCAAATCAATTCAATTTGAAATGGCCAAGCCTAGTTTTAATGAATTGCAAACCCATACACAACCTAATGATAACCGATAGCTCTTTTTGACAAGCGTGAAACATACTCACATTTTCCGAACATTTTTGCTGAATATTTCCATCAAAAGTGGGTTCTAGTTTTGAATCCAATGTGTTCCAAGGCAAGGTTTCCAAAAGAAAATTTCTAATTGTTTTTTTTTTATTTCAAGGCTGCCTATCAGCATGGGTTGTCTTCGCAAACATTGATGCTGCAAAGTGACGACATAACACTGTATTTTCAAAAAGCATTTCCCTGTTCACAAATCTATTGTATACTGTGCAATAATCGACAATATGAAGCATAACAATTTCATTATTATTCAATTATCGCAAAACCAAAGTATCTCCCGCGATCAACTTTCTGCAGTCAGTCAACTCTCTCGATCCGAGTAATTGTGCTGATAATTACGTTTCCACACTGTACAAACGCAGCGATTTGCGCTGCGAAATGTTGCTTCTTCATTATGCTGACATTTCCCACCGGACGAGCAGACAGCGGTGTACAGCGGTGCAGACAAAACTACACCGTAATCAGAAAGCCCCGGTGAAAAGCACGAGGCAAAAGTTTTTCCGTGCACTCGGCCCGGTTCCCGGACGGCGACGGAATCGCTCCTCGCGGGATAATGCTATCGAACGATTGCGCTCAAATGAGCCGGCCCACCGGCAGCTTGGAGGAAGGCACAGAGTTTCAAATGACTTCTCTGTGTGGCAGTTTCGGTGAGCGCTGGGTTGGCCCGGGTATGAAAGGACGAGTGAGAACAGCAACAACGCCAGCAGAAAACGGCATGCCACAGTAACAAACAATCGAGGACGGGGGGGAAACTGTTTGCCCTTCCGTCGCATTATGCTCGGGTCGTTCGGTTTACGCTTCGACTGTCGGTCCGTGTTTGTCCGCGACTTGGGTCAGGTTCAAACACAAATACCCGACTTACCGAGCAGATGCGGCGCATCGGCGAGCTGCACGACCCAACCCGGCCCGGTGCACCCACACTAATCGATGTGACCTCAAACTTTTCTACTAACGAGATCCCAACACCGCTGTTGCAGTTTCCCGGGCAGCTTCCGTCTTGTGCGCTCCCGTTCGCCCTTCGACAACGACCATTCACAGTCATCATCTGCAATCATTCGAGAGGTGATTGGGAACAGAGCGCGCGCTGCAAATAATCATCTCATTCAACAGATCGATTTATGTTAAATTGATTATTTTCCCATCGATTGTGGGGACGACGCAACCACCAGGCGCGTGGCATGAAATACGACGCAGCGAGGAGTAGGGACGTGGGCCGGGAGGAAAGGCACTCTTCTTCGACCATCATTTTCCCAAGCGGACAATCGACAGTCGGCAGGATACCCGGCAGGGCTTCCACACCAGAAAACGATTTGTTTTTCCTGCTCCCCCGCCATTTTAGATGCTTGTTTTTCGCACTCTTTTTCCATCGTTTTCTCCGGCGAGAAACCGAAGGGATGTCAACCAACGGTGGGGTGGCCCTAATGGAAGTTGACTTTTTTTTTAAACGAAGCTTATTCTTTGACTCATCTTTGCCGTTGCTGCTCGTGCACAAGAAGTCATCAAGTGTATCCGCTTCAGGGTAACGAGCCATGCACCGTAAAGAAGTGGGTTTTATTTACCCCTTTTATTATCTTTAACAGTAAAACCCCAGCGATTGCTTCGAATGTAAAGAGAACACTCACGCAAGGTTTGTCTTACATTTGACCGACCATTTTGTTTGGGAACATCCTAATATAAGATGGGATTACACTGCCATCGGTGTAGTGTGTTCCCTTTTGCACTCATGTCTGTTTCGCGTAAGTGTTACTAAGTGGTTTTAGCAGCAAATTGTTGTACTAATGCTAACAAATGTGAGTTTTTTTAATGTCTATTTTTTACTTCACAAATTATTGACAAATGTCAATACTTTAACTCCAATGAATAATTTACGACGATAAGAGTTGACTGTACTTGATATTGTTGAACTCCATAATTAGATGTACATCTTATACCATTAGGTTGATAAATTTCAACCAAAACCCCCAAATCAATTCAATTTGAAATGGCCAAGCCTAGTTTTAATGAATTGCAAACCCATACACAACCTAATGATAACCGATAGCTCTTTTTGACAAGCGTGAAACATACTCACATTTTCCGAACATTTTTGCTGAATATTTCCATCAAAAGTGGGTTCTAGTTTTGAATCCAATGTGTTCCAAGGCAAGGTTTCCAAAAGAAAATTTCTAATTGTTTTTTTTTTATTTCAAGGCTGCCTATCAGCCACGATCTTGAGCGCGAGTACGCGCGCTGCACAAATGCCTTCATCCGGTCGCCTCCGTGGTCGGGTCCTCCGGGCGCCCCGGGGTTAAGCGCGCGGCGGCGGCGGCGTCGTCAAAACACATTTCCCACCACGAAGCGCAAAGAAACGATGCGCGCGCGATCGCGCGATAGAAATGTATAACTTTTATGGCGCATAACTTTGGCGTATTGAAAAACGCATCGATTCGCGTGGAGCAAATCCACGCGCCGGGCTGCCGAGTGAGCCCGGGATGCGGTCGGGCGGCCGTCGGACGTGCCCGTATCGGACGGGAAATGAAATCGAACTTTTATGCCTTTTCCACGAGGCCATTATTCTCCCCCCCTTTTGCGTTCGCGGTCGCGCGCAAAACAAGCTGCTTTCGGCGTTCGATTTCTTCTCACGCTGACGCTTTTATGATCTTACCGTTCGCGTTTTTTTTATAATGTCCCTAGTCAAGTGTGAATGCGAAATGGCCGCAGTGGCTCGCACAGTACGACAGGGGCGAAGATTAGAGGTAAGATCCACGGTGTCGCGAAGGCTCGTTCTGCCATTGAGTGAAAGTGACAATAACGATGCCATTTTTATGGGCCTCTCCCGTGGGTGAGTGGGTGGTGCGATCGATGCGAGGACGATAGGAACGCCGTGTCATCACAATGTTATCAGTCGATGAAGACCTTCTGCTCGATGTGCTTCGTTTATTTAGAGGAGGAAATTTTAATTTCGTGCTGGGAAACCGCGTCGCGTGTCTTCGGGTCACTGTGACGAAGTTGAAGAATAGAAATTGAGGATCAAAGTTCAAGGTGACTCTTTGGCGACTGAAGAGCAAATAAAACATTCGAAAAATGAACCGTGCTTTGACCAAGTATACATTCAGTTATGTTTTTTTAAGTTTTTTTTTCTTTTCCCGATTTAAAATCATATCGTTCCATTCATCAATAGTAGCCTTTAGAATAGGTTAAACGATGAAACATCTGTTGCATTATTTCAATAATAAACTATCAAACAATAAAATGCGTTCGTAAGGATC
>KZ072505.1:0-13191 GCA_002091845.1 Anopheles cracens
TGCAGAGAAACGAAAGCAAACCATAATGAACGAACGAACGGACGGACGACCGAACGAACGTGAAAACAAACCAACGCGGCAAACCAGGATTTTTATGGTGTAGAAATGTAAATGACTCCGCGACATCGGCGGCAATAAAACAAACCGCACCAGCGCGCGAGTCCAACGCTCGGGATGAATAAAGGTAATAAAAAACACAACAACACACGGAGTTTTGAGCCAAGCTGAACGCGTATGCAGGGCCAGGGCCTTGGAACACCGGGCGGAAACGGCAACCCGAACGCGAACTTGCCGGCGCGGAGATGCCAGTTCGCGAAAACGCTTCCTGTGCTTCCTTTCCGTGGTGAAGCGTTTTGTTTTTCGTTTACAGTGAGGGATGATTGTTCCCTGCGATGTGTTGTTGTTAAACCCACTCCAGATAGTTCCAGGTTGTTAGATTCAACAACGTGGACCGGTACGCAGATCGTTGCTATGGGAACTAAAAATGGTGTAACTCAGTTATTGGTGTATACAACAGGGATCAGAAACCTTTTGGCGGATCCGGACAGTTACGGGCAGATCCGGACATTCTAATCTCGATGTTTATGTCTAATGTTGGCAAAAAAAAAAACAAGTTGCATTCATCAGAATTGCAAACCAGAACATCTTCAATTTCTGATGTAGTTGAAAAAAAGTGACACCGACTGTAATGTTCCATCGATGGCGACCTTCTGGACGAGGAGTCACTGGATCATTATGATTATCCAGAGAGTGCACACGGCAAAACTAAAGATCACCAATCGGAGTCGCAGTGGATCCGGAGTCAACGGAGAGGATCAACAGTTTGATGATCCTACTCCGACCGGATTTGGCCCGGATTCGTCCCAAGAGCTTTCCAACGAGAGCAGACACAGAAAGATCGGCTACTTGAGCGGTCGAGTGGACGAGAACGTGAGTCTCACGTTACGACACGAGCTTTTAACGTCGAGCTTGACCACTCGATCGTCACGTCGTGGAGATATTTCTGCACTAAATCTTCTCGCGCGCTTTTTCAGCAACAGAAACAGACACGCAGAATTCGGGCATGCGTGTGTCGAATGGGGAGGGAAATGACATTTCTTTCTCGCATTTGCTTTAATTCTTATTTCACCGTCCACAGCCGAGTTAGTCCCGGGGAACTTTCTACCGTAACCGCTGTCCCATCCTGTGGCAGTCGCAGCGAACGATGACATTGCCCTGTGGCCCAGTGCCCGTGCGGTGATTTACTTGCTCCACGATTGCTGCGGAGTTGAGTGTCATATCACTCGCTTGCGGGACGATTTTACGGGCGTTTCAAGCTCACCGGGGAAGGGGTTGCCGGGGTTGCAGGAGACCCTTGCTGGTGGCTGCTCTTTCGGGAGGCATATTACCCTTTTCGGCAAGCCTATAATCGTTCGCTCGTTACACCCGGTGCGGCCACAAATCAGGCCGCGCGAAGCAAACTGTGAGTGATTTGGGGGTAATTTGTCAATTTGACGAGTGTGCGTCATCTGCCACCGCTTGTGTTCCACGCTCCTGGTCGTCTTTCAAGCCAAGTTTGGATGCCGTGATGGCTGGGATGATAAAACAAACCTTTTTCCCAGGCATCCGGTTGCAGAAGCGATTCGGACGTTCGTTTCACACTGGATAGTGCTGGCCGGGAAACTTGAAGAAAGGACGGGATACTTGTAATGTTGAAGATACAGTAACTTCTAGCCCAGTTCCGATACTCACACTTCTGTTCCTAGTGTTTACTACAACTATCATTTGCACTTATTGCCGTCTGGTTCAAGTTTCATACATCCAAATTCGTCTCGACGAATTTTCAACGCGCTCGGTTCTTCAATTTCCCATATGGTCCGGGCGAAGGAATGCGAAAAATGAGGAAAATCATCACGGAGCGTTTAACACCTTGCATGAAACGCAGCTTATGCTGCCCCGCTTCATGCTTGGCTTTCGGTGCCGCTTCTCCATCCGTCTCCTTCAATCTCGTCCGGGAGCACATGTTCATCCTGTCCGCCCTCCCCCCACCACAAACTTCAGGCTCCAGGGCGCGCGGGCGCACACACGAGAACACGTAACAAAACAAAACGTCCGAAAATGAAAAATAAAAATTAACCGGTCACTCACACTTGGTTCGGGCAGGCGTTCGCAGCGGTTTGCGCAGGTTCCTTCCCGGCGTGGCTCGTCACCGTGGGGAGGCCGCACCATCCCGTTCCAACTGGTCGAAGCTGCGGACGTTCCTAGATTTTCTATTCCTGCCTGGACGATCGCTTACGATGGGAACGAAGCGGCCCGCAGAGCGAGAACCAGCAGAGCGAGAAGCCTCTGAAGGAAACAAGGGAGCTAAGAAAAACAAGTGCCCCAGCTTGTGGCGGCAGGAAGAGGCAAGAGCCTAGGCGAAGACCAGCCACCACTAGACCAGCGTTGTCCAGGCCCGAATCTCCATTATCGGCGCCGCCACGGGGTTTTGTGTTGCTCTTTCTCTCTCTCACTCTATTCCCGAGCCAAGTTGAATGACTTTTGCGTTTTCCTTTTTCCCCCACGGTACGGCGTGCATCTTCTGCTCAAGCGCAACTTCCACGGTCCTGCTTCCGTCAGGTTCCAGCGGGAAGAGGTCCAAGTACTCTCCAGATTCCCTTCTGCCTGGCTCCTTTTACACTAGGCGCGCTCGAGCGGCTAGCGTGAGCGAGAACTAGACGAGGTGCGATCCAAAGCCTGAGAACTAGCAGTACGACGAGGCAGGATGTTAACCGAGCAATCAGGTTACGATCGGTCTCTCTCTCTCTCTCTTTCTCTCCCTTCTCGGCCGGACGTTCGTTAGCAATCCGGTTGCGATCACCCGTATCCTGTGATTCCAGTTCGGACAGGCTTTCCTTTTTGAACCGGGAAGGGCATGGATGAGGAGCTGCCACTTGAAGAACCTGCTTTGCTATGGACGGTGGATCCACCTTCCTCCCACGGAATGCAAGTGCGCAAGGAGATTGCTTCAAACACAGTTTAGATCTGTTGGGAGTTGGGCGGTTAACTGTTTTCTTGTTGTTCCTAAAGACTCAGGACACTTGCCCCCCCCCCCCCGGCGTCCATATGGGCGCACTCCAGAAGCGCTCCAACGCCTACTTCGATTCCAGAGGTTACTAGGATGAAGCGTCGCGTTGCCTTTCACTGCCAGGCCATTAACAGATTTAGAAGTGCAATGAAGAGGAATAATGAGACTCCCCGGTAGGAGACCTTTGCACCGATTGCACCGATTGTACACTCCGCTAGGAATGACATTCATTGCCCTAATGGAAAGGATGATGATGATTCGGACGGTAAGATACAATAAAATTGCTAATATTCACGGCATTTACGAGCTGCTCGGGCGCTCTTGCGCTCATGCGGCGTAAATAGAATGGAAGTCTCTTTTAAAGGCGCGCGAATCTCGCAGTGGCAGATCCACTTAATCCGACCAGTCCTATCCAATAGATCTGTCCCGTAATGTCACCGGGGTAGTAAAACCGAGCTGGTAGCTGCAGGCTGAACGTTTGCACCTGCCCGGGCTAAGATTACCGGTGGCAGCGGCAAATCGGTGACTTTCGGTATATAATGAGGATAATAAAATGATACCGTTAGATCGGTTAGCACTATAGATTAACTTCAGCTGCAGCTAGCGACATTAGAATTAACGGCAAATCAAATGTACTCCATAGCAGATACAAGTTTTGCGTTTCATGTACTGCCGGTGCATAAATGTTTTGACAAATCCTTAGTTTACGACACTTGCCCAGGTCAGCGTCAGGTCCCGCTTATCAAAACTGTTTAAATATACTAGTTAATTTACCTTAACGGCACCAATAACGCATAACGAAAAGGCCAAATGCCATTGAGAGTCACATTTCCGTGCTATAACTACGCTATCCTTTCGCAGGAGTCAGCGAAATCAGCGACATTTTACTTTCACAACACAACGATTGCTTTCTTCGCGAACATTTGAAACCAACGAGCCTCTCCAGTGTAGTGTTCGTTCGGTCGGTTTAACAACTTATCAGTTTTTATCAGACACGATTACACTCACCTACCGCTTTCGGACGTGTTTGGCGCGCATTCGTGGGAGTGCGTTTATCGTTCATTTTATTGCCCGAACCTGTCCTGGCCGGTGTCGCATAAAGTCGCATGGCAAAACGTTATGGTTGAAGGTGCACTCTCACCTGGACGGAGCCTTTTCGCCTGCCGATTCGCCGGCAGGCGTTCGATTTGAGCTTTAATTTATTAAAATGATCTTCGAATGCGAGGGAAAAAGAGAGAGGGCTGCAACGAGCGATCACAGCGGACCCTTTTCGCACAGCAAAAGGATTAACTTCAACTGTCGCCATCGGGACGAAGCGAAGCTACTGGCAAAGTCCTCGAAGCAGCCTCCGTGTCAAGGCGTGAAGCGATCGGGTCGATCACAATGCTGCTGACAAACGGATGAGATTCAAACTGTGCGCGAAGACAGCAATAAAACCAATCCTCTTCTTTTCCCACCTTTCTGATGGTTTCACACTAACGGTCTTCTTTGGTGTCATTTGATACCTTTTGCATCTTTAAGCTGTGTGATAATGCGATAAAATCAAAATTTTGAAACAAATTCACTGAACCTCAACGATAATTTGAGGGGTCAAATGACACCTAGAAGATTTTTTGCATATCCGGATGAAGCTGAAACCATTGTAACCCTACTTTTACGCGTTCAGATCAATCGTTCCATAAAAGCAAAAAAATGCCTTCTACGTGTCAATTGACACCGAAAATGACCGTAAGGTGTCGTAGATAGCTGTTTCCCATTAGTGTTCGAAATGTTGGTCTTATCAAGGTATTCGTGTTTTGCTACTGAGAACGTTTCCTGAGGACAGTCGTCCACAAGAAATGTTATAGAATATGTTTTTAATTTATACAAACATTTGACACTTGCGCCCCCTCACCTACTTCAGACTCCGAAGGACAAAAAACGCAACTACAAAGGATACGCTTCGCGGATGGGTTTTCGACCGGAGCAAATTATACACTGCGCCGGTATTCAGGACACGTTAACCTCGGCTCACCGTGGCGCACCATAAAATGGAATACTTTATTTACGCATTATTGTCGTCATTACCGTGCCGCATCTGATGGTTTTATAATTTTCGACGCTGCACACGGAATACGCAAGGAAGATTTCTTCACCTCTTTCTTTCTACCGCATAAAAAAAGTACAATTATTGCTCAAATAATGGCGGATTGTTTATTTTTTGTAGTTACATGTTAAAATACGTTTAAATAGGTTTGTAAACATTCATTTATAACACATAGGAAACTACTTCCAAGAACATTTGAAAATAAAACACAATTTTTTAAAATACTTTTTGTGTTCTTACTACAACCTTTCGAACCTCTCCCAATTTGTTATCGCACGTGTTTCCCTGTTTCGCCACACGCGTGTGTATGTTTTGCTGTTGCTGTTACTGCCAGACACTTTTTATCTTTATCCTTTCGGGCAGCGTCTTGTCCTCAATTTGTCGACCGGATGTTTTTCGGCTTGCATCATCTTCGTCGCCAGCGAGTGGACAGACATTCGCACCCCCCACAGGGTAACTGAACGATCTCCGATTTTTTTTCTCTGTCGTTCAGTCGTTAAAATACACCGCGTTGTACTTGCTTCTTTCGATTTCTTTTTTCCATCATGTTGCTTTTTTTGTGTAGCAATTTTTTATTCTCACTCCAGAAATACAAACGAAGAATTTACAAACGAAGGAGTGTCCTTTGGCAGCGACTCAAACCATTTTATCACCAAAAGCAAACGAACGAACGAACGACAGGACGGCTTTGAAGGAGCTGAAGCTGATTCATCGAAGTGATCGCAAAACCAAGAGAACCAAGCACGTGTCGCAGCCATTGCAGCCAGTAACAATGCAGCAACTTTAAAAGGTTCTACTGCGCGTGATTAAGAACGTAATAATCGTTTCATTATGCAGCGAGCCGCTTGTTGCGGCCCCGGTCGATTGTCATTTGGTGCGAGCCATTTGTTTGATTGCTCCGTCGGCTGAACGAAGCACGTACGCAGCCATATTCGTACGTAACACGCCCGCAATGCCTACTGGATCGGGGAGGATCTTGTTTGTATCCACAAGAACCGCAACTGCGCGCCTTTATTTTTATGTGAAGTTAATTTAAGACTATTACCCGAAAAAAAAATCACAAGAGTCCACTTGATCCTTGTGTCAATGGCACCCCGACCGACCGCTTTTGTCATTGTGTCCTGCTATTATTTGCTGCGCGTCGTCGCCATCGTCTTTGTGTGCTCGTCGCAAACTGTCAAGCTGTTCCGGCCCGGCTGCACACAATGCACACGCAGCACGAGCTGCATGCACTGCTCTGGTCGCTCCATCTACATTTATTTCGCATAAAATAGCCGAAAATGTGGCATATAATCTGTCACCGGTGGCACGAGAACGAGGTGAATATTAATTGGGCCCCGTTGAATCCGCGTGCGTAGCGGATTTTTCCACCGCCACGGTCAAGAATACGCGTATTCTCTCTGATTTGCACTGCCTTTGCACGTTGACCGAACGTTATGATTTCTTTTCATGTACGCTTTGTGCAGTGGTCGGCAACCCCTGCGATTTGTTGAAGACAAATAACTTGAGAAACTTCTTGAACCTCTAGTGTTTTCGGAATAATAATCGATGTCAGAACATCAAAAGCGACATGCATTTATGAAAATGATATATGTTCAACAATAATGCAAAATGTTATATGGAATGACATAGAAAATAGAAAAAAATATTCAGAAGGGTTAAAGAGCTAAAGCTAAAGTATGCCATTCTTTTTATGTTTGCATCTGACATTTTGAAACATAAACGTTATTAGTGCAAGTAATTTATATAGTGATGACCTTTTTCACATTTTTTTTTCTTATAAAACAATAAGTAGTAAAATTCCATTCCATTTACATTATATAAAGTTATAGTAAAAGAAGAAATAATGCTCGTTAAAATAATTTAACATATTTCATCGCTTTAAGGACTTATTTCGCTCTTTTCAAAAAGAGTTAAAAAAGTTGCTCATCCCTGGCCGTATACCTTTCGTTCTCTTCTTTTGAGTTTTCATTTGCCGATTCTCGAGTTGTTATTTCCTTGCGTTTTCTCCCGCGGTTGCTTATTGTTATTATTATTATTATTATGCTAAGTTCATGAAGTTTTGAGCTTTGCTGCACCTTCCTTTTTGTCTGTCTCATACGAAGCATTCGGCTTTCTTCTCATTCCGATAAGAAAGCCAAATGTCCTGGGTACACTGTTTTGGGTCAGCGATGGTTTGTGGAGGGATTTTTGCTGCTGTCATTCCGTTTTATAAATCGAACGTACTTCGAACCATGATCTGTACTTCAAGTCGCAGCCAAAAGCGAACCGGCAACGATCGCGATGCCGAAATGATTCGTTAAATCGGAAAGAAGCAAACGAGAGAGAAAAAAAACACACGCCGACGAACATAAAGTATTTTCATCGCGTACCGCGTTTCGCCCGGGTGAATCGATTTGAATGCTGTGATAAGACGAACCGTCGGGTCGTAGCATACTGATTCGAAATTAAGATGTTTCGGGTATCCCGAACCGGAGCAGACGACTTCGTCATATTTGTCATTTCGTTATGTAGCAGAGCTTTCGTGAGAAATTCAAGTTTTTTTTTATTTTCAATTCGTCTGTCCCGCCGTTCGGAGGTATTGTCCGCTGGTAGCTTGGATTTATAAAACAAATGCCATAACGATCCGTAAGCGGCTCGGTATATTTAGTCGCCCGAACAAAAACTGCTCGGTAATCAGTCGGAAGCATTGATCAATTTCTCAATCAATTTCTAATCTGCCGACTTCCATCATCTGTGCGAGTGTTGGAGAGTGCCGGGTCTCCGTCGTTCGCTCTCTGTCCAATCACTAGACCTCTCTAGGGGACCTCCGAGATAAACGACTGCCGTCATCGTAACTCATCCGTGCTGCGTTCGCCCCGCCATTACCCCGCTATTCACGGTCGAAGGAAACGCCAGTGCGCGGCACTGAAGTAGGTCAGCTGAGTATTAATTACATTTCCACGCAACCACGCACATCGCGAAGCCTCACGAACCAGCAAGCCAGCCAGCCTGTCAGCGTTGTCTCCGGCAGTGAGCAGCCCCCCTCGGTCTAGGTCTGTGGGGGCCATATGTCAGATCGGTAGGCAGTAGCGGCAGACCTTGGACTAGGGTCCGCTCCATTCCCAGGCGCCATTCCAGCCAGTCATCCGCTCCGGCAACACCACGCCGATCTTAACCGCTGAAGTCGAAGCAACGATCGTAAATTCTGTTCATCACCCAATGAATTGCCGGAAAGATGGATGAAGTTCCCTTGGCACAATCCAGAACGGATTGGTAGAGCAGCGTACGGTGCGAAACTCGGCGCCCTATGATGGGTGTGATTGTTCTGGACGCTAAGAAGTGTGCCGTGGAACGCTTTGAATCGGAGATAAATTTCACTACATAGAGTCACAGTTTTTAACACACTACACTGTTCAACATCCCACAAGATGTGTCAAGAAATATCAAAGGAAAAGGAAGAAAATCTCACGTGCAGCAAAGCGACACCAGATGGTGCGAACTACAATCCGTTGGGAGCGAGCGTTTACGAGCGCTCTGAGAGAGAGATCACGGAAAAGGGAAAGATCAAAAGGCCGCCCAGCTGCAATAATAACCGCTAAACATGTTACCAGCCGCACCGCGTTTTATGACAACTTCTTGCCGCCGACCTGCTTGGACTCCGTTGCGTCCTACTGCCCCAACTACTGTTGGGGTTTGTTGGCTGGCAGAGTCGTTGCACACAGAGAGCGAAAGAGCTCCATGCAAAGATTCGCCTGAGTAACAACCGGTCGGGCGATCTTTTTCGTCCCCTCTTTCGCTCTCACTGCAAAAGTGACAGTGACAGGTAGCGAATCAATTAGTAACTTCCGAAAGTCTCACCATTCCTCAGCGTGGCTTTATTCGCACACCGCGACGTTCTCGATTGTTTTGTTCCGGAGATGCGAGGTGGACTGAGGTGTTGAATTTCTTCACTTTGAGTTTTGCATCAAACTTGATGATTGTCTCGCAACAGATTTGTCAGAACCTAGACGATTTATCAGTGCATTGCGTTCCTTTTCTTTAAAACACTTATCAACTCTTGATCTAGCATTGTTTACCTACTCTTATGAAACATTACGAATGAGAATTACCCCAACAACATCTGGGAATGAATCTCTGGGGATCCTCTCACCACTCAGATTAGAGCTCCTAGTTTATTGGTGTTGAAAGGACAGATATGTCTGCTGTGAGTGTGCAGGATTTCATTCCATGTCATTCACTAGAAAGATTGATCTAACTCACTCTTTCTCAGTACCCATATGTCAGTTTAATCGTTGTCAAATTTAAACCCTGTTTGAGCGAAACACAAAACAAACACATACAGCAGCCTTAACTTCCTGCCCCTATATCCCTGCAGCAAGTGCTTGCTCATTGTAATACTGTCTTTTCCACACGTGCTGCATCGATTTATCGGTTCATGCTCACACACATCGCTCACGTTATATTTGTCACAATTTTACACCGACAACCACCAGCAGCCGGGCCGGTCGATCCTGCCGCAAATGCAAATGCTTCCCATCGCACATTTACATAATGCCATTCCGTCCGCGCGGCGTCCACCAGGTCGTTCATTCATCCATTCATTCATGCGGCGCGCAAAGCTTCCCCGCGACAACGGCGAAACGGAGAGAGCGAGATAGAGAGATAGAGAAAAAACGGTATGCACTTTACAAGCTTGCACCAGCGGTACATGTGCGCCCACCCCCCGGGCGGTTTGGAATAGTTTAACGCCGCACTCACGCTGATGCTGCGGGACATGCTACATGCTCCCGCAGCTCCCCCTTTCATAGCCTGGGTCGAGCATTATGCACACCGTTCGACACACACACGGAGTAGAAAAAGAAACGCTCAAACGATCGTGCGAGCGTTAGGAGGAGGAGGCGGTTGAGCAGAGCAGAGAAAAAAAAACGCTGCACCTGTAATTAGGATCCCAAGGTTACCGACAGACTGGCATGGGATTTTCGCGCGGTGTCTATTGGTGGAGAGCACTGTGAGGCGAGAGCGGGACGGGGTGGCTTCAGCACAATGATGGCCACCCAACAATAGGCGTTACGTAGTGCAACTGCACTTGCGTATCCCAGCGTCGTTTATCTTTTTTTTTCTGCTGCTGCAACTAACTCTCCTCTATTTCAGGTCGAGGAAAATGCCTGTCTCTAAGCCCTGTTCGTGGACGAGGCGAAGGGGCTAATGCCGCTGCGCACGCTGCTTGCTATGCAGATGGATGTGCGTTTTTTCGCCTCTTTGCACGCTGCACACTCTCGCGCGCACCTGCTGTGGGCTCGAATAGGCCAAGGTCTACGCCGACTATGACCCGCCTTGCCCGGGGGGGTTGTACAACGTCGATATGAGTACCGTTGGTAGGTTGCTAGAATGAGGATTTGTTGTTGTGGTACGCAAGGCAACAACAAACAAAAAACTAATTAAACCGAACCTTATAAACGAGCGTATGAAATTCGCACAGGATCCGTGCGGAAGACAATGACTAATAACTTACTTCAGAACCTGCTCCGTCGGAGTCGTTAAACTGCTGCAAGATTGATCCCACCGCTTCGCCGGTTAATCATAGCAAGCGGCGCAACAGGTTTCGTTTGTTTATAGCACCCAAGGTTCGGTTCTGGAGTCGCGATCTCCTTCTCAGGAATGGCTGGACGCGAGTAATTCAATTTATTTATTACAAAACGAGACCCGAGCACGTTCCATAACATCGTGAGGTGATTAAATCGATCCCGGGGTGGGTTGGATTGTCCTGCCAGCTACCGACCGGAAATGAATCGTTGATTAAGATGAGTGAGCGGAAAAACTGGGAGCTCCCTCCCCGAAACCACAAGGAGCCCAAGGACACTCGGGTTCAAGGCCACCGGTTGGGTTGTGAGAGCTACACCGACTCCTTCGCAGCGACTCGCGTGGCACACGAAAACCTGCGGCCAAGAAAGAGGGAACCGAATCAATTTGAGCCCCAACTTTTCAATCAACCTCCAATTTCGACTCCCTCCGATCACCCGCTCCGTCTCCCTCTGTTCGTGACGCGTAAATTTGTGGCTTGGTGGTTTGGTCGATGGCGGGAAGGTCGGGCCCACTTCCTGTCCCGGTGCTTCGGCATCGATCCCGCGTGTGTAGCTGTATGTCCACTTCCTCGATGGAGGCAGCAAGAGATGGGAGATAAATCGTACCGCGTATCTGTGTCCGATCATTGTCACAAACGGTGAAGCCGCAATTGGAAGCGTAAAAACCGCGGCGACCAAGCGAACGGAGCAATGAATGAATTGGAGCTTCGGGGGGAAGGTTGGGAGTGGGAGAGGAGATGGTGGCGGAAAGACGTGGTACGATGGGAAGCCAACGTCAAAGCACATCAAAACAACACCGTTTGCAAGGCTTAGAAATGAGACGTAAAGGAAACGA
The DNA here is from genome assembly GCA_002091845.1 of Anopheles cracens. Taxonomy (NCBI): domain Eukaryota; kingdom Metazoa; phylum Arthropoda; class Insecta; order Diptera; family Culicidae; genus Anopheles; species Anopheles cracens. The sequence continues at coordinate 11,532 of KZ072505.1, forward strand.
TCACAGCATCGGAGCGGCTGTTCAAGATGATTTTTTATGTCTTCGCCTTGGCTAGGAAAACTATTGTGTTATGTTTTCCTACTAAACACTGACTGAAGAAATGGCGATCTTATAGTTTTCTTTTGAAATATGTGGTTTAGAGAATCTCTAGTCTTGTTATGTTATATTTGTTAGGTAATGCTTCAAAACGATCCACCGTTTTTGGCATGTGTAAGATCCCTTATTTCAAACATTCTCTATTCAAAGTTGAAGAGGATTCTTCAGCATGTGAAGCACCTCCAAAATATAGCCATTAATCCTCCAATTCTGTCGAGTTTCCTTAGCTCCAATGAAGATAGAATGATTCATTTATACGACGACAAGAGTGGAGAAGTAGTCTGAGTCCGAGAAGAAACCTTAGGAATCTGATAAATCAAACAGTGATAACGAAGAGTATGAACATTTTGGTATGATCAATTCACACTTCTATTCCATTCAAGTTTTTTCAACTGTATTACTGTATTTTCGTTATTTCTCCAAAATCTCTCTTATATTCATTTCAAGAATGGAATTTCCAACAGAGAATTTCCAATTCTTCATACATTACAATCTGTATGATACTATAAAGACTATAATGATTCAGACATAACTTCAACAACCAGGTATTCTACTGCGACTTGAATAGACTAGCTATGTTTGGAGAATAATTGATTTATTTGTACTGATCATTATAAGTTCTCAGTTTTACTGATCATTATTAGTATTATAACTCATTATTATAAGTAATTGTATTGGATTGCAATTCCATGAAAATCGTTTCTTCAAATTCCAACGTCCCAGTTCCAGACAAAGGGGAAAAGATGTGCTCAAAATATGTTTTCATCTCGGTACATCTCTGTCATCTTCACCAGTACGAGGGTACCGTCACCTACGGCCGCAGCTAAACCGCAACACTCGGTGCCTCTCCCTGTCCCACCGCACACCAGTTCCCCACCTCCAGTCGAGCCCACCATGCCAAATGGGAACCGGGATGGCAATTATCTTTCCTACTTCCGTTAGACGTCTCCGGCGGCCAGAGCGAGACACGAGCGGCTCATCCGGTCGCGGTCTCCACACGGCGGAGCTGGTCTATTTTTATTGCTCGTCGCTCATCAGTCAGTCGCCCGACCGGCGAGGATCCGCGGGGTCTGCATCGAGGCTACCTCCAGCTTCTCCAGCCGCTTTCCGTGTCGCTTGTTTTTTGCTCGCTCGTTCGCTCGGTTCACTCGATCTTCCTAATTCTAGGATTTGGGAACTCCGTCTCCACCGCCGGTCCCATCGTTCTGGTTCGGGATGGCTTCCCGAATGAGCACGCGAGGAAGAAAGAGCCCCAAGCGTCGGGTGATGCCGCGGACATGGAGCCAGCGGTCGGTGGCAAGGCATGGCATAACATTTCTCACAGACTTTCCCCCGTTTCCGTCACCGCCGTGTTCCGGTTTTCGGGCTCCGGGAGTTTATTGTCGCTGGTTTCATCTCGCGCTCCGCCCCGAGGGTGCGCTCTCTTTCTTACGCACGCGCGGTCCTTCTTCTTGCCCGTAGGAGGACTTGGCGACGCTCGCCCCATCCAGTGCATTTCCGCGGAATGACGAGCGAACGCCGGATAGATAAATTCCCTACCAAATCCCAACACCGGCGGACAAAA
>KZ072505.1:13201-94649 GCA_002091845.1 Anopheles cracens
TTAAAACGAGCACTCACACCGCCAGGACGGAACACGGGCCCGGACCAGATCCAGATGCCTTTGGAGTCTTCGCTTGGGAGGAAAATTGATTTACTTTTTCCCCTTGCGTTCAGCTCCAGCTTTCGGTTCACGAGTTCCTTCCGCGCTTATTAGCCGTTGTGTTTTGTGCTGTGCTGTTGTTTTGACTAGCCCGCCCCTTTCTGCTATTGTTTTCTTTTCTCGCCTAATAATCTCTTCGCTGTGTCGAGAGATTGTTGCCGTTTTCCCAGCAGGTCTCGGTGCTGGTTGGGTTTTTTCTTCTCTTATTTGATCCAGCGTAGTGTTATTTTAAGTTGCATAACGACGAACGAAAGCGGAGTGGAAACAATAGGATTGAATCAACCATAAATACTTCCTTGAAAAATATGTGAAAAAGTATAGCAGAAAGGTGCAAAAATCGTTTGATGGTGTGCTTTATTTGCACAGCAAATAGGTGGAAACATTATTAACATTTTTTGCATAAAATATACTTTTCGGGTTAAGTTGGATTCCCTTTCCTCAACTGATTTTGCTAATGGTCAAAACGAGATAAGACCAAGGGGTCAAGATTAGCAAATTTCGGATACTCCTCCAAACGAAGAAGGCCCCCGTTCCCATCGTAGTAAGGCCACCATTCACAGGGTCCCATTCATGCTGAAAAATTCATTCATTTTCGTCGCTGACCGTACAAGAGACGCGGTTCAGTTTTTCCTTCCTTGAAATTGATCCACTAACACCACACCGCCCATTGGGCCACTCCTTTGGCAGCGGTACGATGGCCGTTTCTTGCTCACGTCTCTCCCGTCTCCCGGGTGCGGCTCCGGGTCCAGGCATTAGGCATTCCCAGCATCCCGTTAATCTTACGGCTGCCGTACGCCTCAATTTGACGTGGTTAATGCGGTTTTCATGCAATTTTCTATTCGATTCTCCTGCTCTCTTTCTCTCTCGAAACAGCACGAAAAAAGCGGAATGCCGGCCGTCGCCGGTCGACGTAATTCTTTACGCATCAGTAGCGACGACTATTCGTTTCGTGCGCTCTCGTAAAACCTTTTGCCCACGGACAGCCGGAACAATCCACCGGAACATGGACCGATGCAGCATGGGGCGATCTGAAACGGCTTTCGACCCAAAGGCCGCATGGCGTAGGATGTTTTCATACACACTTAGGTTTTGTGTTATTTGTTATTTTGATTCGAAAATTGTAATCACCTAGAGTGAGGACATGTATCAGTACTTCTTTTGCATAAAAAAATTATTTCGATAAGAATCTATTCTCTTATACATATATAGAAAGACTTTTAAGAAGATTTCAAAAGAAATATAAATCTTGAATCTAAAGGATTATTTAGAATGTCAATCAATGAGTAACTTCTTCCAGTTGCCTTTATTTCTTCAAATATCGTATTCACATTCGCAGAACTCCATCCTGACTCCTCTCGAGCTGAAAGATTAGTTACAAAACGCTAATGAAATGCAGAATGTCCGAGCTGGCCAAACGACACCAAAGGAAATCAATAAAAGGATCGCAAAGCAACACCTCGCAACGCCTAGCCCATCGAACCGACACCGGACCGTAATTCAAACCGATTGGAATCAAATTTATGCTCCACTCGCTTCGTTCGTCTCGATCCCGAATTTCGTCCCGACAAATCCTCTTACCGATCGCTCACAAGCGGATGACAAATTGCGAGATTCGGAACGGAAATTCTGCCGAAACCGGGCCACTAGAGATGATCAGTTTTCAGCGACGCGATCAGCTTTCGTTACTATTCCACCCTCAAACTCGGCGTGGATAGGGGAGGAATCGCAAAACGCAAAACCGCAGAATTGATTGCAAGCATTTGATTTCCTCGGTGGGTATTAACAGCTTTCGGTTTCTAATTTATGTTTGGAGCTGTTTGGAGCCGCGAGTTCTGCTCAGATAGGCTTACACGGGTTTTGTGGTTTTTCGAGAGAATTTCGCTGTCGGTGGAACGGACTATGTGCCAGGATCGTGGGGATAAAGTTTTGTTGGTTGTTGATGAAACTTTAGGCTTAAGATTTTCTAGTATCAATACAGTAGTTAGTGAACAGTTTTAAAGACATTTTGATAAATTGGTATTTGAGTTTAGCAAGAAATACGAAAATCCTGACATCGGACAAGAATTGCGGCTAATCATAAGTCCAGGAGGTACATTGTCCATATTTCAAAGAGACGGACCAACAATGCCAATAGAGAGATGGTTTCCCATCGGCTGATGAGCTTGGCATTAGGAAGCGATATTTTGAAAATCAATCATCGATTCTACTTTCGATCTTAGACCGTACGAATAAGTTCCCCGCCGAAGCTCACCAAAGCTGTTGGTGCTTTCTATTTTCTTTCCTCCCGACAACAGTCACAAAAAACCCACTACCCGCCTAACACGAGAAAGACAGAATCATTCCTTGCTAGGAATGGTTCCATCGTTCCATTCCACCTGAGGCGTTCGTTCAACAGCACCGAAAAGAGATAGGAGAAGAGACCGCGCGCGACGCTGCACTCGATGTCCGTCCGCGGCGATGTCCGGAAGGTGCCGACGCGGAAACCAACGGAAGATTTACCGTTGCCCGGAATAGCCACTTCCCGCATTGCGCGTTGCTCCTCTTCCAGCCCGTATTGTGGGGGCTCGTGCAACCGCTTGGACAGGAGTGTTCGTCCAGCAGATTTTTGCTCCAAAGATTTGTGTTTTTTTTTGTTTTTTGGTGCCGTTTCGTGTTGCCACACCGTGAGGAAGTTTGGAGTCTCGCGCGGTCTCGATGATCTCGAGCGGATTGAGAACATCCGGGCGAGGGATTTCAGGCGCAGGGCCCACAGAGTGCACAGGGAATTATAACCTCACCCCGTCAGGTTCAACATCCTCCGCACAGGTCCGGGCACGGAGGCCGGTGGTCGGTGGTCGGTGGCGAACGGAATACGGAAAGACTTCCGATCCCGCGAGCGTCTGCGTCAGCGCGGCACGTAAGAAACCGCGCAACCGCTAATAAACCTGGGAACTCCTTGGGATGCCTCCCCTTCTCGGCTTGGAGGCTTGCTTGAGAAAACCCGGGAGGGATTGTCATTTTTTTGAAGGCACCGGGCGAGGGGAGGAACGGCGATGAAAGGTACTTTGCGTCAAAGTACTGGAATAAATTTAACCGACAGTGGTGCGCGAGAAGGCTCACCGCTCACAATGGGGCAGAATGACACACACAAACACGCAGACATGGGATCGTCGGTAACCCTTGAGTGATTGGAGAAGGCGATGAAGGTGACGAAGGCTTGGAATAGTGTTCTCCAGATGTACTGTCCGTAAAGGATTCAGATTATTCAACGCTCTTCTTGTTAATTATAGAGACACCAATGTGTTTTTGTAAGAAATACTCAAACTTTAGATGTTAAATTATGGAAACGCATATAATTTTTTAATTTAGGTACAATATTTGTACAAATACATAACAAAGTATATGTTCCAAACGAATTCAATCTCAAATTTCCGTGGAACTAATGGAACAGATGCGTTTCGAAAGATTTTGAAAGGCCATTCCGTGCATTTCTATATTAACCGGCTCAGTGAACTATATTCCTGTCTAATTATGCTCTTTTCTAATCTTGTTCTTTCTTCTACTATCCTTTTGTTACTTTTTCTAGAAAGAATTGCATAAAGTTATATGTTTTTTATATTGACGATAGAAATCCAAAAAGATTTCTATAATCTATTTACAGATTGAATGAACTGGAAACTTCACCAAGAACAAAACTCAAGCACACAGTTTATCAGTATTAACAATCCTATGCTCTCTGTGGGGGTTTCCCCTCATTACAACAGTCCATTTCACCCGAAGGGTTAATGAATGGCTGAGTTCGCGATCCTGGGAAAAGGCACAGGACGGTGTGGTGTTAATTAAAAGCGCAAAACATGATAGCGACCCCACGAACGGGCCCACAGGGTTGCGCCGAAAGGTACCCGAATAAAAATCAAAACATGAAGCGCTCACGCTCCGACAGCCGCTGCGAGTGAAAGAATGCAACACGAACCGTAATCTACCTTTCGAGCCAAACGCTCGCTGTCTCTCTTTCTATCTTTCTCTCCACTTCGCTCTCTTTCTCTCTCTCTCTCCGTTTTACCCCTCGGAGTTCAACCCCCGAGAGCTTGTAATCTACAAATTTACATTCGAATTTTCCCATCGCTTCCCAGCCGACGAGGATGAGGAGCCGCGTGCCTCCGAGGCCTCCGAGATGCGAGCGCACACGCCTTCAGCGGGTTGGGTTTTATGCTGCACACCATCGCCCGACCCACCACCCCATCGCTCAATCCTTTCGCTGCTGCGCGTTCTGCGAACGAGTCGAAACGGTAGAAATGGGGATGTGATTTTTGCGCTTTTGATTTGTGAATGCCCCTGTTGAGGTTGAAGGTGCGGGCAAAGGGGAGGCTTTCGGGAGGAGTGACATAAGCGGAAAATGAAACACTGCCTCGTTACGTCGGTTCTGCAGTGCGTCGATCTGCCGAATTGATCCGGGCATCGCTCACACGATCGTAGACCGATTGCCGCGTTAGGGAGAGATTGAGTGTTTGCAAAGGAGGAGCAAAGGAGTGTTAATTTAAGATCGGAAAGGAAAAATTAGCTTCGAATGGTTGTGGAGAAAGACGTCCATTTTTATCGCATTAGCACATAACGAAAATAATTGATAAAAATCGTTAAAATTTCAACGAAGGTGTTTTGGAGCTTTATCTATTTTAACAAGAAACGGCCATTTTGACCGTACGTATTATGCAATGTGCGAGTTCCTATTTTGAAAAGATTATTTTAAATCCCCTCATCGATCTTCAAGTGCCTTTGAGATATTTTTTCGAGAACAGTAGGCCGAATGAAATTTGAACAAGGCCAACTAGATCAGGAAAATGTTCTTCAACAGAAATGTTATATCAAGAGTGATTTTTTACTTTTTTTCAATTCGCTTTGATACTTGAAGCTTATTGTAGAAGTGTGTATTTAACAATAGAAATGTATCCGATAGGAGCAGTAATACTAACAGCACGTAAAAAGCACATTAAACAAGATTTTTGGACATTAATATTGTAATTCCTAAGTATAAGACAATAATTCTCCATCGTAGACAACAATTTAGCTATTTGGTTTGAACATGAGATCAAAAATCTTCAATATCCATCATATCGTATATCATATCCATCATCAAATTTCCCAGGACGAAGAGGAACAGAATCCTCCCACGAGCGTTGGTTCCAGTAGCCTGATTTTTCCCACCATGCGATAATGTATGCATTTATTCGCCTATCCTCCAGGATCACTCGATTCGTCCATTCGTTCCGCCAGGTGCTCCCCCAAGACAACAATAACCACACAGAAACAAAATCACTTCCTTATCACGGCGGCTTATACCCCCGGCACACCGGTACGGAATAGTAATTGGCATAATTTATTTCTCATTATAATGGCTCCCTCGAGGACAGCTCGCATGGGAATTGTCTGTGCACCTGTTCCTTGTCGGCCAGCAAAAAGGTCACTCCGTATGACTTCCACCTTGCCAGACAAAGGAACGCTACGTCTATTCTGTTGATGTATGAATGGTCATTTATCATGTTGCTTATGTCACACTGTATGATTTGCCCTTTTGTAATATTGTAGCTAATGGCGTGATCTATTTAAGGTGTTCTGCAGAAATTTTCAAAAACATTTTTTCATTTTTTTTTCACGCAACAGATACTTCAAAAGAACGTTCACACTTAGCACGTATTAATATTCCTGTTCCATCTCATCGTCCAAACTGGAGCGAATGAAACCTCGACATGCTACACTGACTCCCGTCTACAGCCCATCTACCACCAATACAAACGAGCACGGGGATTTCGACTAACGCAGGCTATCCTGTACTTCCTCTACCATGCGGCATGTTACACACCGTGCTCTTCACGGCCTGCGAGTTCCTGTGTTCCTGGGGAATAACTTCTAGCCCCACGCAATGCATCGCAATGCTTCGCTTCACACTCGCACAGGATGTACACACACATACTGTGCGATGCGTGATTGAAGAGGATTGCCAGGTCGAGCCAGCGCGAAAAGGGACATGGATCAAAGTAGCGAGTGTCTCGGGCGAGAACCCAGGCAAGCATGACACGAAGTGTACGAACTGCACGGAACGAGAGATTTCACCATCACCGCGGACCTGGTTTGTGGTGAGCGTTGCTGGAAATGGAAAACAATGGAGTGAAAGGAAGTACGGTGAGACCCTAGGCCCCCCGAAATGTGCTGCACAGTGGCTCCGAACCGAAATTGAAACAAGGGAACATTACGGTTGACGTTAACCGAGTAGGCGATGAGATTTGTTTTCAGCTTGAGAGGAAAAAATCTGCGCCTGCTGATCTCTGTCTCTGCACAGGTGTTTCGATGCTGGTCATAATGAGGATGTGGATGGAATTGGAGTCAAGAAGTCAAAAAGTAAATAAAAATATTATAAAAAAGTATAAAATATGTTGCTTTAGTTAATCGACAAAATATGTAATAAAAAAAAACATAAGATTCGTTGGAATTCTGAGGAAAATTTCAAAACACCATGTTGAATAACTCTTAAACAAAATTGAGCATCACATTATTATGCAAAAAGGTATATAACAAGTTTAAATAACGTTAGTGCATAGAATTCCATCTGAAATTATTTAAATAATGATGTAAATAGTGTAAATATTTGACAGTATCATGCAAAAATCATGCAACAATAGCATTAAAGTAGATTTGATGGATGCATTAACGGTAACAAGAAGCAACTGCATTGCCACTACCACTATCACGCGCATGCAACGCAAGGAAGATAAAGGCACCCCATCGACCGGCGTAAGGAGGACGGAAATGAGACTGAAGCAGTAAAAACAACAGACGAGCGAATGGAAACAATCTCACCGAGCACCGAACACGCCGGGGGAGGGATGAATAATAAAATAATTTCATAATAACAATGCAATGCGAACATAGGTCCACCCCACCACCCGCCAACCATTTTTCACAGCGTTCAAATCCTTCCCATGTACATGCAATCTCTTTTTACGTTCGCTCCGTCTCCCTCTCTCTCTCTACTCTCTGTCTCGTTAAGTGGTCGCCTCGACGGAGGGATTCGTTCGTTTCGTTGCATTCCGATGCACCTACAGACGCGCACACACACACAACCCCAGTTGCAACCACACGGACCGTCTGTGTCTTTTATCCCTTTGGAGCCCTTTGGCTGCTCCAACACTAACACCAACACCACCGTAGCGGTGAAGTGATTGTCGCGGCAGAAGGATGACGTAGGATGTGCACGGGGAGAAAAACGTATGGAGTGAGCATAAAACATAAACCTAACCGGGGGCCTAGGGCGCGCTGTGTGCCGTCGTTGTGTTTCGGTGGGGCGATTGGGTGGGGCTGCGTCGGAATTAGTCGAGGATGAAATTCATTGCCGGAAACTCTCCCTGCCCTGCTGACACTCCAACCGCCCGCCGAGGGTTTGCCCGCTGGGGTGGGGTGAAACAGTTCGTTCACATCGTAATGGGTGGATGGAGACGATCGTTGCAGTGGACATGTATCGATGTGTGGTGTTGTATGAAAATAATTGCTATCAAATTCAGTGTGTCAAGGATTAGAGCAACTTTTTGTGCAATAGCTAATTAAAATAGATTTTTTTTGTGTTATATTGGAGGACGTGTTTTTGACAAAGAGGGCTATTCATTTAATCTTTATTTTAAGAGGTTATTTAAAAAATACATTTTAGTATAAATTAAACTTTAGTATGTTAGTCCATTTGTATAAATCGATCAATCCTACATTATGTATCACAAACTCTGTGATACCTTTAGTTTAACTAGCAAAGTCGTCTGAATTTTCTTCATAAATGTTGAAAGTCCATTTATAAAACATGACTTGTTTCGAGAAAGTTGATAAAAATGTATAAATATGCTATCACGCTTCGGTCGATCGGGCACGGATCACGGACTTGCGGACTTGCGGGAAAGGCAAGTAATGGAGAGGAGCGCGAGACATGTTGGAGAAGAAGGTGGGAACAAAAACGGTAGCCTAATTGGAGTTTTTTTTTGTCTGTTTCCGTTCCTTCACTTGAGCCACCACCACACACGCGCCCCTGTTTGTGTTTGTGTGTGCGCACGTTAGTAATTTGAAGGTTAGGGACAACCGCACGGCATGGACAGGTTTGGAACCGCCACAGTGCAAGGACCCTACGGGATGGGACATCCCGAAGGGCAATTAGGACAGAACCGAACGGGGGTCCGAATAATGTGATAATAATGCAATCATCGCCACCGCCGTCAGCATGACTTGCACGCCGCCCGACTGTCATTCGTTGTCGTGGCTTCCTTGGACGGTGGACGCGACTTCGCGCAGCGGACGAAGAAAATAAATTAAAGTAGCCTGCTGCGAAGCGTCGTCATCTGGCGACGGTCGTCGACGCATAGCGCACGACGGTATGCAAATTGCGTGCCGAATTAACCCTGCCCCGTAATGGAAGCCAATCAGGATTTCTAATCGTGCCGCTGGTTGGCATGGGTAAACGAACGAAAGAGGGTTTTTTTTCTGACAAACCCATATTGTACAAGCAGCATTAACTGTTGCGCTGGTTTTGGATTCATTATGAAGGATGATGTGAGAGAATCCTTAAAAAAGATTTTTGCTTTTTTATTTTGCATTAGCTTCAAGCACCGTGTTTTCGTTAGTATTTTGAGTAATGATATAATTTTAAATAATTATGCATACAAAACCAGATGGAAGATGAAAACACGTGCAATAGAACAAACAGTTTATAACAAATTGGCTCAGCTCTGATAACTGTCTGATTAATCAAAAATGTGTAGCTGAGTCATTTTTGAGAGGAGATAGACTTAGAACAACGAAAGACTCATATCGAGCATACTTTCGCTATCTCATCCGAAGTATTTTAAATCGAATTAGCCCTTACCATCGCAACGAAAACGCATCCTCACATTCCAACGTCCTACGGCGAATGTCTGTTCTGTCCGTTTCTAATGCCTGCTAAGCCTCCGTCTACCGTCGCGCTAATTGAAGTCCTGCCGGATGATACGCAAAAGGACACACCTTGAACGGTGGTCACAAGTCCACCCGGAAAGAGGAAATACCGCAGTGAGTATCTCGAGCATGTTCCATTAGCCCTGGCGCGAGCTACAAGACCTAGCAAGGCAGCTCAAGTAATGGGCTTATCACTTAGACGGATTCTTCCGTCCCTTCCGCTTTGCGTCGGCAGCGGACGTGGAAGTCCGTTTCGTCCTTGCGTTTCGTTCCGAAAGCTGTTTGTTTTGCTTCACTCGTACTTTACATGCTGTTTTGGTGGATGTCTCCGAGCGGCTCGGTATCAGTTTCCGATTACGTCGTCCCTTTTCGCTAGGTGGGGTGTAGCGTTGCGAGCAGGAAGGACACATTTGGCTCCTCCGATCTACACGAAACGCCCTAATTGCATTACAGACGCGAGGGTGAAGCCTGACCGACGATTGAGTCCGTCAGCGTAAAGCGGAGAGGTCTTATCAATGCGATTAGGATGTGGAAAGAAGACGGATCGATTGTAGCAGTGGAATGTTGTGTCGCGTTTGGATGGGCGAGCAATGCGACAAAACATTGTTTCGTTTATGGATGTCGAGGATACATAATGTGTCGTATAAATCATTGAGCTTATTAGAGGGAGCCAATTCTTTCGAGATATATCATATAAACAGGTTGAAAATTAAAGTCCAATAGTCAAAGCCATTTCTCTTTCATTTCTGGCACATCAAACATCATAAAGCGCATCTTCTAGCTGATGCCGTTAGTTTGTTGGATGTTAGATTTTCGTGTGCCTGTTTCAAGTTGTTATAAAATCTTTCGCCCTTTCTCTTTCTCTCTCTCTGTCTACCCTTCCAATCGCACGAATCAATTCACACCACACATCGATGCGGCGCGTTCAGCTCCTGCTCATAAAGCAATCCAGACGTCAGGAGCCCGTGCGGAGAAGCGTGTTCGTCGAGACCGTCTCCTCCGAAACGAGGCCGCTGACGGATGGCCACGCGTGTCTAACGGAATGCACAATAGCAAACGCACAATAACCAACAGGTGGACCCGAACCGGCCGACCGACCGACCGGCTGCCAGGACCGGTGATGGTGCCATATGTGAAAGCACAAACCCCCTTAACCAGTTCCACCTGTCGGGCCGGTCTGCGGGACTGTCGGCTGTCGGGAAGGCCGCTGGCTGCACGCGGCACGCTTGCCAACAATCGACGCGTTGGCCACGTTTGGGACCGTTTTCCGGTCGACCGGCTGGAAACGGTGCCACCAACGGTCTAGCCTTCGGCTGTCTCCGACTAACTGCATCCGTAATTGCGACGGCAAATGGCGTGTGCATGTGGCTGCAACCACCTGTGGCTGGAGGGAATCAGGGACACACGGGGTTAGGACGAGCGTACGCGGACAATTATGATCCCACCCACCCCAAAAGGACACACCTTGAACGGTGGTCACAAGTCCACCCGGAAAGAGGAAATACCGCAGTGAGTATCTCGAGCATGTTCCATTAGCCCTGGCGCGAGCTACAAGACCTAGCAAGGCAGCTCAAGTAATGGGCTTATCACTTAGACGGATTCTTCCGTCCCTTCCGCTTTGCGTCGGCAGCGGACGTGGAAGTCCGTTTCGTCCTTGCGTTTCGTTCCGAAAGCTGTTTGTTTTGCTTCACTCGTACTTTACATGCTGTTTTGGTGGATGTCTCCGAGCGGCTCGGTATCAGTTTCCGATTACGTCGTCCCTTTTCGCTAGGTGGGGTGTAGCGTTGCGAGCAGGAAGGACACATTTGGCTCCTCCGATCTACACGAAACGCCCTAATTGCATTACAGACGCGAGGGTGAAGCCTGACCGACGATTGAGTCCGTCAGCGTAAAGCGGAGAGGTCTTATCAATGCGATTAGGATGTGGAAAGAAGACGGATCGATTGTAGCAGTGGAATGTTGTGTCGCGTTTGGATGGGCGAGCAATGCGACAAAACATTGTTTCGTTTATGGATGTCGAGGATACATAATGTGTCGTATAAATCATTGAGCTTATTAGAGGGAGCCAATTCTTTCGAGATATATCATATAAACAGGTTGAAAATTAAAGTCCAATAGTCAAAGCCATTTCTCTTTCATTTCTGGCACATCAAACATCATAAAGCGTCTTCTAGCTGATGCCGTTAGTTTGTTGGATGTTAGATTTTCGTGTGCCTGTTTCAAGTTGTTATAAAATCTTTCGCCCTTTCTCTTTCTCTCTCTCTGTCTACCCTTCCAATCGCACGAATCAATTCACACCACACATCGATGCGGCGCGTTCAGCTCCTGCTCATAAAGCAATCCAGACGTCAGGAGCCCGTGCGGAGAAGCGTGTTCGTCGAGACCGTCTCCTCCGAAACGAGGCCGCTGACGGATGGCCACGCGTGTCTAACGGAATGCACAATAGCAAACGCACAATAACCAACAGGTGGACCCGAACCGGCCGACCGACCGACCGGCTGCCAGGACCGGTGATGGTGCCATATGTGAAAGCATTAAACCCCCTTAACCAGTTCCACCTGTCGGGCCGGTCTGCGGGACTGTCGGCTGTCGGGAAGGCCGCTGGCTGCACGCGGCACGCTTGCCAACAATCGACGCGTTGGCCACGTTTGGGACCGTTTTCCGGTCGACCGGCTGGAAACGGTGCCACCAACGGTCTAGCCTTCGGCTGTCTCCGACTAACTGCATCCGTAATTGCGACGGCAAATGGCGTGTGCATGTGGCTGCAACCACCTGTGGCTGGAGGGAATCAGGGACACACGGGGTTAGGACGAGCGTACGCGGACAATTATGATCCCACCCACCCCTGCTGCTGGTGCTGCTCTGTGCGATCGCGTTTGACACCGATCGCGGGAGACGGGCCAGAACAATAGGCAGAATGGTCTAGCGTCCGGTAGCTCGGGGAACGGTCGAAGGGCCAAGGCCTGCCGCGCGCCGTTACTCACCTGTGTGGGGCATATTAATCAGCGGCGAGATGGACGAACGTTACGCAAGGGCTTATCGTTACGACGGTGGTGGCGATAGAACCATCGATAAGAAAATGGCTGCGCGGGTTGGTTCTGCATGCGATGAGAGTGAAAGTAGGCCACAAACACACAAACGCAGGTGGGTTACATCTTGATAAGGGGCTTCGTGCGGTCGTACTACGTGCAGATCTTGCCAGTGTGCTACGAGAGAACATTAAGCTTGAGCTAGCTTTTGCTTTGCTAACACGTGTTGGCGATCGAACGTTTCTCAGTGCTTTCATTTTCATTGTGCAAAATATAGTTTGATGAATTAAGCTTCAAATGTATTTGAGGTTAAGTTCCAGCATGTGATCCAGGCAAAGTAAGAAGCAATTTTTTCAAACTTTTGCATTTTCTAAACACCGAAATGATCTAGGTCTGCATATATCAATGTTGATAGTAGACCATAAATAGGATCTTGCATGTATAGAAAACCCTTAGGAAGCATAGCTAATAGATAAAAATATAAGAAAAAACTATTCTCGATTGACATGAATATCTAGTACATGAAATTGTACTAGAATAAACTACCTAGATGGCAAGACGAAAACAGATTGTCTATTACACTCATGATAACATGAAAACAAATGTTAACATTAGAATAGATCGGAATAGAAAACAAATATAAAAGAAACGAAAAAAACTCGAATACTTCTTTCTTATTTCCTTCGCACGATCGACGATCGCTTCCCTGGGAGCAACTTGCCCCAGTGAGTATCCTTTTTCCCAGGACACACCACAGGATCCATGGGAACAAGTGTCTCGTTAGCCCCTGGGGCAGGTGCAAAATCCTTCGAGCGCGTAATGTATTCATTTACGATCATTGGAAATCGGAGCACTCGATTGTTTCGCGGTCTCCCCATTCCTTTTCAAACGGAGAATCCATCCAACCGGACAGGAAGGTCCTGAGAAAATTCCTCAACCATTGCAAACTAGGAACCTGACCAGACCAGATCCCCAAGAGGGTCGATTCCCACATACATTTGCATTCATTTCAGCCGTCTAGATTAAAACATCCCCGGTCACGGTGGACGACCAAGGACTCTCTCGCTTCGCGTCCCGACAAGCCCAAACGCACAGGATGACTTTCTGACGGTAATGGTCAATTAACTTCTTTTCCCGTTCTCCGCTGCTGTACGTCGGTGCCGGAATATCCTTTCGCACTTGTTGCATTGCCTCACCTGGCAGGAAGGGAGCAACCTGTTGTTGTTGTGAATACAGCACGATCGGGTGTGTCTGTATTTTTCCGATAGGGTCCGTTCCGGTGGCTTCTTCGTTCTGCAAACCCGTTAAAAAGGGTTGCCGCGATTTTGCCTCCCCGTGTTCGCTTTTGTTGTTTTTCACGGCTTCCTTTGTACACACTGCCGCACCAGGACACACCGGCAAATGGGGTGTTCAAGCTAGTGGAACGGCGACCAATAACACACGGGGGAAGAACGGCCAAATAACCACAGAAACCAGAGCCTAACCTGAGGGGAATGGAAAAGCGAAAAAGTTTGTAAAAAATCGGAGATCCTTATTTCAAACCAAACAGGAAGGATGACTATCCGGCTTCGCCCCTTCCATCGTCGGGCTCCCTTTTTCCGGTTTCGGAGAGCGAAACAAAAAACAAACCATGCTCACACCCCGAAAATAATAATGCCCCTGCCTCGGTGATCACGCCCTGCCTAGCCGAGCGTCAAATTAATTCCATTTTCAGATACAAATGAAATCCAGGCTCTCCGAGCGGGGCGACGTCCCTTTTCGCTTCCGCACGGTGGCAGCGCCGGCAAGCGCGTCTCAAGGATATAATAATTGGAAAACGAATTAACACACGCGGTCGGTTGTCCTTTTCGGGGCCCGTCGAGGAAGACGATCGCTGTGTCTCCTCGTGCATCCTTCACATTTAGGAGGAACGGCAACTAATTGCAGAGGTGGTGTGCACGTTAGGGGCTTTTGGTGCGTTTCGCTATCTACGCCATCTCTCGCTTCCGAAACCGGCACCGGGTTGATACATAATGTATGAATCATGCTCCCCTATCGCCCAGTGCCCGGAGTGAAGTACCGGATCTGCCGGGCGTGGGGCGATCGTACCGTGCTATGGGAACAGAACCGTAACTCTTTTGATGAACAATCTTTTATATTCAAACCTCCCTGCGTTCGCTCGGTAGCGAATTGTTTGGCCGACGAGGGACAGCGGACACGCAGCAAAAAGCATCGAAATGGTAATTCACCTGCCGTCACAGTGAAGCCTATCAACCTGTCGACAGAGAGAGAGAGAGAGGGGCAGAGAGTTGTGCAAGTGCATGGGAAAAGGCTGTTGCATGTGCTACGTCACGCGTGTGCGCATTCGCTGTAGGCTATGGGAATTCGATGGTAATGTGATGGTATTGTTGGCTGCGAATGTGTTGCCCATTTTTGTGTTAGCTAGGCCGATGCCCACCCAATATTGCTCCGTTTCGGAACCGTTGGCAACTTACGCATGGAACCGAATCCGAACGAGGATGCACCGTTCCGGTACAAAGTTTGTGAAGCGTTTTTCGTTATTGTTGCTGTGTGTGATTTTTGTGCACCTCGGTAGGTCCTCTTCTTCCGGGGCTGCTACTTCAAACTACGTCATGGATGGGATGCGTTAGGGAGCCACTTTGGGTTACTGATGAACTGGTCGGCTCCTCTTTTTGTGGAGGCCGTTTTTAATGAAGTTTTTTGGCTTTGAATGTTCCTGGAGTTTCTGAGTGGTTGAATATATGGTTGAACAATCTTACATGAGTTGCGATGGAAAACTTCTAAAACTTTCCTAGTCTTGTTAGTTAGGTTTTCTTCTCAATAGGCAATAGCCAATTCTCCAAACTTAGTATATTCCCAGTCACTGACATAATAGCTTATTAATACTGGATTAACACAATAATAGGTATTATTTGTAAAAGGGAATAAAGGAGCAAAACCCCATTCCGGTCGGTAAACACTTGCATCAGCCCTAACTATACGTGCAGCATGTTTCACATTACGCTTTCCCTCCCAGCCACTCGCAGCTTATCGCGCCGAAAACATCAACGTCGTCTCGCTATCGCCAACGCCGGCACGTTAAGTAAACAACCGTGGAAAAAGTACGGACCCAAACCGATCCTAATTCGTTCCATCAGCCTCACCATGGAGCGGACCCGATGTCATTGGCCTCGGGACGCTTCAGAATCAGCGTCCTGCCTGCTCCTGGCGGGTGGCGTCGTGGCTCAACGGATCTTGTTGATTTTCGTACCGACGCAACGAATTTCATGCAAACAGTGGAGACCTTTCATCGCGTTTCCGCTCGTTCTCGCGCCAGCCGCTGCTGTGAGCCAATTCTGGCTGGTGCCGGGTTCCTTTGGGGCAATCTTGTGGCAGCGTGAAAACAATCGACCTCTTTGTCGCGACCACGTTCACCCGTCAGACACGCACACTCACTTCTCGACGCTCACCAACAAGGACTTGGTACACCAGTCCAGTCGGACTCGGCTCGCCCATATGCTAGCCCCCGCAGACGACGATCGCCGTCAATCCGTTGTTTATTAGGAGCGTGTTTAATGATCGCAAGAAAAGTAAAATATCCGCTGACGATGGCGTGGCAAGTGGAAACTGCGCTCCAAATTCGTTCCATCATGAGTGCGAGTGTGTATGTGTGTGTGTAGCGTAATAAACACTAAGGGGTCACCGATTTTACGAGTTCCGAAACTAGACGCGGAATGCTAGCTGGCCGGGTTACACTTACCCGTTCCCATGGGTCTGGGGCCGACTTGTACACATGTGATAGGCATACATCATTCGATAAATGCCTACTCCAAATCCATCGCACAGTGATTACATCAGCGTTTTTATTTTCACGCTCAAATTTTGTCGCCCATAGAGTAATGTGGTAAAGACGCATCAGAACTCAACTGGATTTTAAACGGTTTGGTGAGCACAGGATCGAGAACACGAGCCGTTGGTCGTGCAAACCTTCCCGTTGACGTTATCAGCCAGCGGAAGTGACCCTCATATCGGTACCGAAGTGAATAAAACGCTTTGCCCCCTGTCGCTTTCCACTCCTACCGAGTTCCTTTCGGGCGTTCCTTTCGTTCATTACACAAATTCGCTTCCTGGTGCGCTGAGTCTGATGGGACCGTCGCAAACCGTAAACCGGATGGTTGACCTGATGACTTTTAGCCGTTTTTTCCCCTCGCCCGTGACCTGCGCGTGGACTCTTCCATTCTCCTGCAAGCGGAAATGTATGGTTTATTGACGGGGGCAGCGAAGTTAGGGCAGCGTATAGCTCGGCGCACCCTCAAATCACGCTTTGCTGCGCATCCTGTGGCCGCAAACATGATCGTTTCCTTCGATTTTGCTGTGGTGAATTTTGGAGTTCCAGTTTCGTCCTATGGTTAGAAGTTTAACTTTAAATAAATTTCATATGGAAATTAAACTTCATCTGGTACTATTACTTATGTAAGTTAGTGTAATACTTTTTTCACTAAACTCATTTATTTAAACTATACATCTTAAAGTATTATTACGGGTTACTTATAAGCTTTTCCAGTGATAGGATCAGTGCAGGCCAAGTTAACCCAAGTGAGGTTTGAACAAGAAAATAGAAAAGAAGAAGAAGAAGAAGAAGAAGAAGAAGACAAGAAAGTCTTTTAAGAGAACTACTCGCACGTACCCACTCATAATTCTTAATAACTCTCTTAGTAACTCCCTTTATAATCGTTTTGATCCAACTCATTCTGATTGAGCAGCTATTCGACGCGGAGATTCAAATCAGAAAGGCGTGAACTAGTGAGTGAGGAAGTGATTTAAAGTGTTGGAGTAGCATCTTACACTCACTTCTTACTTCACAACGACTTGTAACTCACTCAGTGCAAGTTGAATCAAAACGGAGTTTTCAAGTAATTCATTCACGGTAGCTACTGTGTAAAAATTGGTACAAAAATCGATTTTTAACCCAAAACACTTTCCACAACGGCCAACATATAGACAAATCGCGACAACACCCAATCTCCCGTTAGCGGTTGATCGATCGATAACCACACGATCGCTCTCGGCGGTGGTTTATCCCCCCTGATGAGACAACGGTTCGAGCGTACGGACGGGAAAAACCGTGGCTGCCTGAATTCAATCAATCGAAATTAACAAACCGAGAAATTTTCCCCCAAACCACGGGGAAAGCCTGCTTGAGCTGGGGCTTCGAGAAATCGATCGAAAGAACTGAGCCACAGTTTGTTGCCTTCATCAAAGGAGAGAGCGAACTGGGACATCGCGCGAAATGCGTCCACAACATCCCAACACCTGAGCGCAAGATCTCGCTGCGGCCTGGCTGGCCAAGAATCAACATAAAACCGGTGCCAATCAAAAGTCGTCGTTGAGGGCTTTTCGAGTGAAAAAGTGTGGCAAATGATCCACTTCACTCGATCGCTAATTTCGGGCCGTGCGCGCGCTCCCGAGTCATCAACCGAAATAAGGAGATCGCTGGATGTTGGTTCCTCTGTCGAGAAACCGGACACAACAACAAAAAACCTTCACTCCATCATTTGATCGCAATCTCTGCGTTGCTTGGAAGAAAATGGCCCCAGCCGCGGAGCTCCTATGAACGAGCGGAAGTAAAATCGGAAGCCGGAGCCGGATGAGAAGCGAAAACATGCGGAATAGAACTAGAGACGGCTAATAAGAACGAATGAGTTAAGCCCGGGGAACGCGCGGAACGGCAAGAACAGAGAAAAAAAGCATCCTCCTTGGGGAGACCCACCGGCTAACGCCCTCAGAATGAATCGGATCGGCTCGCGGTGAAGGCGAATTAAATTAGAGACGATTTGATTCGACCGGCCGCCCGTTCGTTCGCCAGTTGTGCCAGTTTTCCTGCCATCTTCCCGGTGGCCGTTGTCCCGAAAAAAGGTCCGCCTTCTCTCGATCGCGCGCTGAAGTATTTCTTTCACATCTTTCTCCCGTCCGTGGGCCCCGGCAGCTCTAGCGGAAGCGAGGAAAAGGAGATTTAATGAATTTAATTCTCGGTTAGCGAATGTCTCTCAGCGGTGCGGCCAGATGTCGCCCGGTCCCGAGCGTTCCTGGGATTTGCTCTAGTTGCTTCCTCGCGCTCCGTTTCTAGTGCGGCTAACTTTTTTTTTCTCTAGCTCTCACTACACCGTTTACCGTTAATTGTGACGCTGGGTAAGATGCACAAAAAACAATCCCCCTTGCGAGGGGAGACATGGGTGCCACTTGCCCTACGCAACCGGGGTAGGTAACGCCACCGTACCGTCATCGCGGAGGGTCATCGTGTCATAAAAAGGGCGAACGCCCTTAAGAGCGAACGCCCCGCCGGGAGTGTCCGATCGCTGCGAGCGCGCGGATCGCGCAGGAAGTTAACCTCAATTAACGGCCGGCCGCGTCGGTCCGTCCGTGCGATCGGAGACGATCTTCATTCCCTTTCGGTGGGATAAATTCTCACCCAGACATGGGTAGGCACAGATGGGTACGGCATTGTGCCTTAAGAAAGACGGTCGCGTAAGCATTCGTGCCGGCAAACGCTTGGAGTTAATAAATAGATCAAGGGTTTGTGAGCGTGCCAAGATGAGAGAAATATGATCCATCGAAATTGAGCTGTTCTAGATACGTTTCATGTTCTAGGTCTAGAACAGTGTGTTCCTGTATCGAGCTAAGTCAAGATCGGAATTAAAGTTAACTTCATGTACATTCCTTTTTATCCGAAAAAACTATCCCATACAACATTACAATTCCCAGACAAATGACTGATTATTTCTAAGACATTCTCTCACTGCCTCGAAACAACAACCCGCTCCGAGAACGTGCTCCCCGGCGGAAACGAAAAGATAATTTACCGGCGTGCACATTGCACCGCTGGGTGAGCGGTTCGGAAGGAAACCATCTCACCCAACGAAAGCAGAAAAGAATTCTCCCTCCATTCCGACCGTTCGTTCACCCCGTTCACCACGGCCGACTTCAGACTCGCTTTTCGCCGCTTTGCCGCGCCCGTCAAGAAAGTATCCGCTCAGCTGGAACCCTCCGCACGCAGGTTCGGGATTAGATGGCTATTGGCGGTGTGGTTTGCTCTCTATTTTCCCATTCGGGCCCATTCGTGAAACTTCCTTCCAATTCTTCCGTTTTATTGTGATGATGCTGGGCGACTTTCGGGAGAAGCAAACCGTCGTGCAGTGTAATAAAGTTGAAAGCCGTAAAAAAATGAGAAAAGATGTTTAGAACCACAAACACCGGCTGGGCAGGAGATTCTGCTCGCGACCAATATTTATTGATCAATATTTTTACTTATTTGTCCGATCGCTGCGAGCGCGCGGATCGCGCAGGAAGTTAACCTCAATTAACGGCCGGCCGCGTCGGTCCGTCCGTGCGATCGGAGACGATCTTCATTCCCTTTCGGTGGGATAAATTCTCACCCAGACATGGGTAGGCACAGATGGGTACGGCATTGTGCCTTAAGAAAGACGGTCGCGTAAGCATTCGTGCCGGCAAACGCTTGGAGTTAATAAATAGATCAAGGGTTTGTGAGCGTGCCAAGATGAGAGAAATATGATCCATCGAAATTGAGCTGTTCTAGATACGTTTCATGTTCTAGGTCTAGAACAGTGTGTTCCTGTATCGAGCTAAGTCAAGATCGGAATTAAAGTTAACTTCATGTACATTCCTTTTTATCCGAAAAAACTATCCCATACAACATTACAATTCCCAGACAAATGACTGATTATTTCTAAGACTTTCTCTCACTGCCTCGAAACAACAACCCGCTCCGAGAACGTGCTCCCCGGCGGAAACGAAAAGATAATTTACCGGCGTGCACATTGCACCGCTGGGTGAGCGGTTCGGAAGGAAACCATCTCACCCAACGAAAGCAGAAAAGAATTCTCCCTCCATTCCGACCGTTCGTTCACCCCGTTCACCACGGCCGACTTCAGACTCGCTTTTCACCGCTTTGCCGCGCCCGTCAAGAAAGTATCCGCTCAGCTGGAACCCTCCGCACGCAGGTTCGGGATTAGATGGCTATTGGCGGTGTGGTTTGCTCTCTATTTTCCCATTCGGGCCCATTCGTGAAACTTCCTTCCAACTCTTCCGCTTTATTGTGATGATGCTGGGCGACTTTCGGTAGAAGCAAACCGTCGTGCAGTGTAATAAAGTTGAAAGCCGTAAAAAAATGAGAAAAGATGTTTAGAACCACAAACACCGGCTGGGCAGGAGATTCTGCTCGCGACCAATATTTATTGATCAATATTTTTACTTATTTTTGATGAGGATTATTATTAGCATATTTTATGGTGATATTAATAACAAGACACAGTATGAAGCACATCTTCCTTTTACGATACATTCCAAACTTCCACTTGTACAGCAAAAACTTCCTTTTACATTCAGTTTCTCCCCTTATGATTAGGATCGATCTAAGTTGTAGCAATATATTCGACTCTAAGCCGCTTTATTTATTTTTTTGTTAAGTATGTGTTCCTTATGTTTACAGCGTAGTAATGAGTATGTTGGATATATAGACAAGCTTTTTCACAGTTCGATCGTACGTTAGACCATTGTTGTTGTGATTATCTTTAAACCTTTGATTTTTCTTCCTCTTCATTGGCACTTCAGCTTCAGTTTGATCCAACTCACTCTGATTGGAGACGAAGACTCACTTAACGAAAAGGAATCAGAACGAGACATCGAGGAGTTAAGTTAGTTACTAGGAGATTTGAATTTCCAACTTTTATTGCATAAACCTCTTTGTATGAAAACTCCATAAAACCTCCATGAAGAACAAAGGATGCTCTCACGGTTTAGAGAGTTTTGAAGTCAGAAAGATTGCCTTATTTACTTTTTAATCTAACAACATGACTCTTACGCTTGAAACCCTGCTGTGATATGATCAACAATAAAAAAGGACTTACCGAAGGACTTTTGAGCTATCTCCAATAAACATTCGGTATATATAAGGATTTTTTATCTAAACCATCAGTCTCTCTTATGTCCCCTTGAAAAGGAAGTGGAAAACACTTACAAGCAAGACAATCGGAGGAAAAATCTTGAAACCATCCAAGGTTACCACCGAACGCACTCATCCTTTCCCACTCCGTCATCCAACAGGCGCTCGAGAGATGCACTTTAGAAAGCCTGCATACTTTTCTCCATTGTTTTCGTGCTCATCAATTAATGATCCCCGTGGCTGCGCCTGTGTTTTCGTCCTGATTGAAGGCGACGTTAATAAAGAATGAAAAAACCTAACGATCAGACACCGAAACGAGCCGTTTCGAGTAATTAAAAATCATGTCGAGTCATCAGGGGTAGCCAAGCCAGGCCGGGATTCGGTGCCGGTGGCTTTCCAGCCACTCGATTCTCACAGCGTGTTCCTTTCGGGCAGTCCTTCGGTGGCACCTGACGGGGCATACGTTCCCCGAAAGTCGACGGACAGGTCCACACGGGCCTTCCCGTGTTCCGAGTGCGTCATCCGAGGTCATTGGCTTTTCTTTTCTATCCTCACGGCGGCGGGATCATCGAAAAAAGGGTTACACGTTGGCGTTGCCTTTCTCCGGGCGGGGATTCGATCAGGTCGCGGAGCGTAGATCGATCACGGGGGAGAAACCGAAACAATCAAAGGATCGTAAAGCGCACGAAAGGAAACAGGATTTTGGAAACCTTAAGGGGTTTTTTTCAAGTTTGAAAGGATCGTGAGTTGCATATTTTGAATCCTTTCGAAATCGTGGGAAGGCTCCGATTCCAAAGCCCGCATCTTCACTGACTCGTCTACACTTTCTCTTCGATGGCTCCCTTTAATATGCTAATCATCCCATCCTTTCAATCGCGCAACGAGCAGACCTCAATTATATTCGAAGCGAGAATGTGAGCGAGGAATCGTGATAAGTTTCTTTCTTCGGGGCTTGATTTCGGGAGAAGATCCATCACGATTTCTAACAGAAAGGAGTGAAGTTAGTAAAATGAAGCACTCATTCAAGCCGTGTCTCTCGCAAGGATCCTCATTCGTTTTTTGTTCCAATTTCTTCCTCCCAGAAGGTTGTTTTGTTAACAAGTCACTGCAGTGTCATCTATTCATACGCTTCATTCGAGCAGGAAGAAAACCCTGCTACTTGCATCGTACGGTCCGAGGTCCTTGACATGGGTCACGAAGTCAAAGCGATCCCATCGAACGTGACCGTGCCCGGGGTTGGCCTGGCAATACAAGCAAAACATTCGCCTCTCGACCCGCAGGAGATGCTCCCGACGAAGACTTGATCGCCTATACGCGCCGCTGGGCAGCACCGGCACCAGGAAGAAGTTGTGGAGAAGGAACAAAATCAAAACACGCATAGCGCTACACACACACTCTCACACCCGCCTAGACATGGCGGGACTAGTTACGTGTGCGCTTCGTACGCAGAGCACACGCAAGTTGAATGACCCCGCGACCGCGATCGTGGCTCTCGACAGTCTTTTCGACTTCTCTTCCTGCGCTTTCCTGCCCGGGTGTGCTGTTCCTGTTCACGTTGTCCTGCCGCGATGCCGCGTACTTTCGGAGCGTTCGCCTTTTCTAGCACCTCGTCTGTCTCACTCTTCTTCACGGCCTCTCCTCGTTCATGTCTCTCTCGTCCGCACACACACACACACACTTTGGCTTGAAGCGGCGAAGGAAGAGATTAGATTGGACGCCCGCCACCCCACTCCCAAGAACCCCACGGCCGATCTACGAGCCACCCCAAACGCTGATTTTGTGGTTTTCATGTGGCGCGTCTTCGCGTCTTCGGTTCGTCTATTTGACTCTCGGCACGTTCTCTCGCTCTCTTTCGCGCTGCATTGTCTTCCCACTCTTTTTAGCCGTTCGTTCCCGTTTTATGTTTCCTTTCTTTTACCCCTTCCCACGGTCCGCACCACCCAACCACCCCCCCCGTACAACGCCGTATTCTCGATCCACGTTTCGATCGTTAGCGCATCCTTCACCTCCTTGCTGGCTGACTCCTATCCCTGGCGGAAAGGGAGACCGCGAACCGTCGTCGTCGTCGTCTTTGGCGTGGTACGATCAGTTTCTATTCCTTGCCTTCCGCTTCACCGTTTCCTACAGCGTGCGCTCGTTTGGACCGTGCACGCTCGAACGCGGCCATCTCGCCACCGTGGAGAATTCCAATCCCACACGGGGGTTTCGAAAATAGATTTCTCCCAGGATAGCTTCCCTTTAGGACACGGACGGGGACGGGGACGCAGTGGGAGCGGCGACCGGGACGGTTTTTGTTACGATCCTCACGTTGACCTTTCCGTACCGATGATCTTCCAAAACGTTGCGGGAGAAGATACGATGCGCGTCGCTTCTTGTTTCATTTTCTCCGACGAACAACATCGCGTCAAACGTAATGGGAAAATAATGTATGGTTTTTTGTTACACGTATTGCATATCAAACTTTTATACTACAGCAAAGCTATATAAAGCCCTTCGCAACCGAAACAATCAAAGGATCGTAAAGCGCACGAAAGGAAACAGGATTTTGGAAACCTTAAGGGGTTTTTTTCAAGTTTGAAAGGATCGTGAGTTGCATATTTTGAATCCTTTCGAAATCGTGGGAAGGCTCCGATTCCAAAGCCCGCATCTTCACTGACTCGTCTACACTTTCTCTTCGATGGCTCCCTTTAATATGCTAATCATCCCATCCTTTCAATCGCGCAACGAGCAGACCTCAATTATATTCGAAGCGAGAATGTGAGCGAGGAATCGTGATAAGTTTCTTTCTTCGGGGCTTGATTTCGGGAGAAGATCCATCACGATTTCTAACAGAAAGGAGTGAAGTTAGTAAAATGAAGCACTCATTCAAGCCGTGTCTCTCGCAAGGATCCTCATTCGTTTTTTGTTCCAATTTCTTCCTCCCAGAAGGTTGTTTTGTTAACAAGTCACTGCAGTGTCATCTATTCATACGCTTCATGCGAGCAGGAAGAAAACCCTGCTCCTGCTACTTGCATCGTACGGTCCGAGGTCCTTGACATGGGTCACGAAGTCAAAGCGATCCCATCGAACGTGACCGTGCCCGGGGTTGGCCTGGCAATACAAGCAAAACATTCGCCTCTCGACCCGCAGGAGATGCTCCCGACGAAGACTTGATCGCCTATACGCGCCGCTGGGCAGCACCGGCACCAGGAAGAAGTTGTGGAGAAGGAACAAAATCAAAACACGCATAGCGAAGCTTTTTCACAGTTCGATCGTACGTTAGACCATTGTTGTTGTGATTATCTTTAAACCTTTGATTTTTCTTCCTCTTCATTGGCACTTCAGCTTCAGTTTGATCCAACTCACTCTGATTGGAGACGAAGACTCACTTAACGAAAAGGAATCAGAACGAGACATCGAGGAGTTAAGTTAGTTACTAGGAGATTTGAATTTCCAACTTTTATTGCATAAACCTCTTTGTATGAAAACTCCATAAAACCTCCATGAAGAACAAAGGATGCTCTCACGGTTTAGAGAGTTTTGAAGTCAGAAAGATTGCCTTATTTACTTTTTAATCTAACAACATGACTCTTACGCTTGAAACCCTGCTGTGATATGATCAACAATAAAAAAGGACTTACCGAAGGACTTTTGAGCTATCTCCAATAAACATTCGGTATATATAAGGATTTTTTATCTAAACCATCAGTCTCTCTTATGTCCCCTTGAAAAGGAAGTGGAAAACACTTACAAGCAAGACAATCGGAGGAAAAATCTTGAAACCATCCAAGGTTACCACCGAACGCACTCATCCTTTCCCACTCCGTCATCCAACAGGCGCTCGAGAGATGCACTTTAGAAAGCCTGCATACTTTTCTCCATTGTTTTCGTGCTCATCAATTAATGATCCCCGTGGCTGCGCCTGTGTTTTCGTCCTGATTGAAGGCGACGTTAATAAAGAATGAAAAAACCTAACGATCAGACACCGAAACGAGCCGTTTCGAGTAATTAAAAATCATGTCGAGTCATCAGGGGTAGCCAAGCCAGGCCGGGATTCGATGCCGGTGGCTTTCCAGCCACTCGATTCTCACCGCGTGTTCCTTTCGGGCAGTCCTTCGGTGGCACCTGACGGGGCATACGTTCCCCGAAAGTCGACGGACAGGTCCACACGGGCCTTCCCGTGTTCCGAGTGCGTCATCCGAGGTCATTGGCTTTTCTTTTCTATCCTCACGGCGGCGGGATCATCGAAAAAAGGGTTACACGTTGGCGTTGCCTTTCTCCGGGCGGGGATTCGATCAGGTCGCGGAGCGTAGATCGATCACGGGGGAGAAACCGAAACAATCAAAGGATCGTAAAGCGCACGAAAGGAAACAGGATTTTGGAAACCTTAAGGGGTTTTTTTCAAGTTTGAAAGGATCGTGAGTTGCATATTTTGAATCCTTTCGAAATCGTGGGAAGGCTCCGATTCCAAAGCCCGCATCTTCACTGACTCGTCTACACTTTCTCTTCGATGGCTCCCTTTAATATGCTAATCATCCCATCCTTTCAATCGCGCAACGAGCAGACCTCAATTATATTCGAAGCGAGAATGTGAGCGAGGAATCGTGATAAGTTTCTTTCTTCGGGGCTTGATTTCGGGAGAAGATCCATCACGATTTCTAACAGAAAGGAGTGAAGTTAGTAAAATGAAGCACTCATTCAAGCCGTGTCTCTCGCAAGGATCCTCATTCGTTTTTTGTTCCAATTTCTTCCTCCCAGAAGGTTGTTTTGTTAACAAGTCACTGCAGTGTCATCTATTCATACGCTTCATTCGAGCAGGAAGAAAACCCTGCTACTTGCATCGTACGGTCCGAGGTCCTTGACATGGGTCACGAAGTCAAAGCGATCCCATCGAACGTGACCGTGCCCGGGGTTGGCCTGGCAATACAAGCAAAACATTCGCCTCTCGACCCGCAGGAGATGCTCCCGACGAAGACTTGATCGCCTATACGCGCCGCTGGGCAGCACCGGCACCAGGAAGAAGTTGTGGAGAAGGAACAAAATCAAAACACGCATAGCGCTACACACACACTCTCACACCCGCCTAGACATGGCGGGACTAGTTACGTGTGCGCTTCGTACGCAGAGCACACGCAAGTTGAATGACCCCGCGACCGCGATCGTGGCTCTCGCCCGTCTTTTCGACTTCTCTTCCTGCGCTTTCCTGCCCGGGTGTGCTGTTCCTGTTCACGTTGTCCTGCCGCGATGCCGCGTACTTTCGGAGCGTTCGCCTTTTCTAGCACCTCGTCTGTCTCACTCTTCTTCACGGCCTCTCCTCGTTCATGTCTCTCTCGTCCGCACACACACACACACACTTTGGCTTGAAGCGGCGAAGGAAGAGATTAGATTGGACGCCCGCCACCCCACTCCCAAGAACCCCACGGCCGATCTACGAGCCACCCCAAACGCTGATTTTGTGGTTTTCATGTGGCGCGTCTTCGCGTCTTCGGTTCGTCTATTTGACTCTCGGCACGTTCTCTCGCTCTCTTTCGCGCTGCATTGTCTTCCCACTCTTTTTAGCCGTTCGTTCCCGTTTTATGTTTCCTTTCTTTTACCCCTTCCCACGGTCCGCACCACCCAACCACCCCCCCCGTACAACGCCGTATTCTCGATCCACGTTTCGATCGTTAGCGCATCCTTCACCTCCTTGCTGGCTGACTCCTATCCCTGGCGGAAAGGGAGACCGCGAACGTCGTCGCCGTCGTCGTCTTTGGCGTGGTACGATCAGTTTCTATTCCTTGCCTTCCGCTTCACCGTTTCCTACAGCGTGCGCTCGTTTGGACCGTGCACGCTCGAACGCGGCCATCTCGCCACCGTGGAGAATTCCAATCCCACACGGGGGTTTCGAAAATAGATTTCTCCCAGGATAGCTTCCCTTTAGGACACGGACGGGGACGGGGACGCAGTGGGAGCGGCGACCGGGACGGTTTTTGTTACGATCCTCACGTTGACCTTTCCGTACCGATGATCTTCCAAAACGTTGCGGGAGAAGATACGTTGCGCGTCGCTTCTTGTTTCATTTTCTCCGACGAACAACATCGCGTCAAACGTAATGGGAAAATAATGTATGGTTTTTTGTTACACGTACTGCATATCAAACTTTTATACTACAGCAAAGCTATATAAAGCCCTTCGCGTATGCTCAAAAGTATCGACATAATTCGCGGCCAATCCGCGCCATAAAGCGGAATACGATCTTTTATTCTTATTGCGCCTCATCACTGCTGCTCCCCAGCTATATCCTCACCGTGTAAGGGGAAAAATCACAAAAAGGAAGAAAACGTAAATTAAATAAATCACAATCAAGCGATACGCAAAAAGCTAATGAGCGAGCGGACGCGCAAGAAGGAGCGTTTCCTGTTCGGATCAATTTTTGCACATTGCAAAAAAGGTTCTGGGGATTTCAATCCGATTGCGATTCGTTCGCAGTGTCCATATAGATATTGTCTTGTGTTTTAACCGAGGTTTTTCAAGACTGTGACGACCGAAACATCTTTCCCAGACATTTCTTTGTAAATATGAATGCCGTTTGACATGTGTTAGTGTTGAAATGAGTTTGTATATGTAGGAATATCCTGTAGAACGTTGACTTCCATATATAGCATGTTTTTTATCATAAATAACAGGTTCAAAATGAAGTTAATAGTTCCATAAAGATGTAACAGATTCGTAAGGAGCATATTATTAAGAAACATATGAAATATCCAATATTTCAGTCTTGAAAATATAAAATAAAGATCATCCCGCGAAGGCCGGAAGCGAAGAAAAACAATCCAAAAACATGCACACAGCATTAGCAAATGCGCGAAAATCTACAAAAAATCCATCACTCTAATCTCTCGCTTTGAAATCCGATCCCGGTATTTCCCGGAGCGGGGGATTTCAAACCTCAACGAGGGAGGAAAAAAAGGGTCGGTACTCGGTCGCAAATTTCGTGATCGCGAAGGATGGAACGCAACACGGATCTTGAAGACAACGTCGACAACGGCTACCGTACGGAGACACCTCTGGAAGCATTAACCTAGAAACAAAAAAAAACAGATCCGCGAACTCGATGGCGACTCGATAATCCTTTCAGTTTTGTGTGATTTGTTCCTGCGATTTTTTTTTTGGCTTTGCTTGTTTGCTTGCTTCTTTGCTGTTTCTGCTACTCCACCGCCCGACGAATCGGTGTCATTTTGTATGCGCTACACGCAGCGGTCCTCCCGGTAGCTGCTAATGATTACTCGCTTCGCGATTCCATTTTAAACTGGATTTCTGGAACCGCGATCGGAGGATGTTTTAATCTGGTTTTGAGCTGGAGTGGATTGGAGGGATTTTTGTTAATATTGTTTTGCCTTCGTTCGCTGCTTCCTTTTGCTATTTCGCGTACCTCCCCGCGGTAATGGATCGCATGCAAAAAAACGCGCACCTTCCGTGCGTTTAAACACATCCCCGGTCGAGCACGCGAATTCGCCACCGGATCACGAGACCTTCGTGCTGCGGGACGTGCGCTGGACGGACGGTTTCATGAATGAAAAGATCACCACATAGGCGTTGGGAGGGAGCCTTCCGTTCGGTGTTGGTAGCGCGGCAGCTGGACGTGGATGAAGGATTTGAAAAATTGATTTCTGCAATTAGCCTCAGAAATCTGGCCATGGTTTCGGTGGAAATGTGATACCACTGGGGATGGGGACGAGATTGAGTTCTAGTTTTTTGTTGCTGCTTCCAACTTAGTTCTATTCATCTAACCTCACATCAATTAACACCGCAGCTACACGCTTTGGATCGGCTATGGAGCAGGGATGTCAAACGTGCTGCGAGATAAAATCGAACTTTAATTACAGAAACCCTCGTTTATCAGGAGTGCCAAATTTCATCAGCGATAATATAGTTAGAGAAACATAAGAATGCGTTAATTTTACTCAACAAATGTAAGCAATCATCAATCTCTTTCACTTCCAAAGTTGTCTGATTAAAAACGGAGGCTTTTACCGCCAAAATATCCTCTCATTAACTCGAACGCTCGTGCACGCTGCCACCTGATGTTTCCTGTCTGTGGAGAATGTCCGTTCCGTCCGAGTGGAGAAGGCGAAGAAATTGTTCATGATCCGGCAGCTGAATGAACGAAGAAGTGGTCCAAACAAAACTTCAATAGAAACCTTTACGATTGTTAGAATTTATATACAATTAATATTTCATTTCTTCAATATAATACATATATAAACGAGCTGCTGCTATATGCAGCATAAGCTGAAACTACACAACGCAATGTGTCCTGAAAAAAAGCGGCAAACATCTCCGAGACATTTCCCAGCTTGGCAAACAGATTACGACCCCAGCTCAAATCAACACCCTCGTTCCACGTAAAGGACCCTCCTGACTGCTGCTAAATTTAGCTTTCTTCATGCCGCCAGACCAGGATAACCTCATTAGCGCAAGGACCTTCCCCCACGCGGTAGCGCTTCCCCCATTTGAGTCAATGTTTAAATGCCCATGCATGGCGGAGGGCCGATGCAGATGCAGGCTAAATTTAAATGCCCTCAGATCGCACGGACGGACCGACGCGGCCGGCCGTTAATTGAGGTTAACTTCCTGCGCGATCCGCGCGCTCGCAGCGATCGGACACTCCCGGCGGGGCGTTCGCTCTTAAGGGCGTTCGCCCTTTTTATGACACGATGACCCTCCGCGATGACGGTACGGTGGCGTTACCTACCCCGGTTGCGTAGGGCAAGTGGCACCCATGTCTCCCCTCGCAAGGGGGATTGTTTTTTGTGCATCTTACCCAGCGTCACAATTAACGGTAAACGGTGTAGTGAGAGCTAGAGAAAAAAAAAGTTAGCCGCACTAGAAACGGAGCGCGAGGAAGCAACTAGAGCAAATCCCAGGAACGCTCGGGACCGGGCGACATCTGGCCGCACCGCTGAGAGACATTCGCTAACCGAGAATTAAATTCATTAAATCTCCTTTTCCTCGCTTCCGCTAGAGCTGCCGGGGCCCACGGACGGGAGAAAGATGTGAAAGAAATACTTCAGCGCGCGATCGAGAGAAGGCGGACCTTTTTTCGGGACAACGGCCACCGGGAAGATGGCAGGAAAACTGGCACAACTGGCGAACGAACGGGCGGCCGGTCGAATCAAATCGTCTCTAATTTAATTCGCCTTCACCGCGAGCCGATCCGATTCATTCTGAGGGCGTTAGCCGGTGGGTCTCCCCAAGGAGGATGCTTTTTTTCTCTGTTCTTGCCGTTCCGCGCGTTCCCCGGGCTTAACTCATTCGTTCTTATTAGCCGTCTCTATTTCTATTCCGCATGTTTTCGCTTCTCATCCGGCTCCGGCTTCCGATTTTACTTCCGCTCGTTCATAGGAGCTCCGCGGCTGGGGCCATTTTCTTCCAAGCAACGCAGAGATTGCGATCAAATGATGGAGTGAAGGTTTTTTGTTGTTGTGTCCGGTTTCTCGACAGAGGAACCAACATCCAGCGATCTCCTTATTTCGGTTGATGACTCGGGAGCGCGCGCACGGCCCGAAATTAGCGATCGAGTGAAGTGGATCATTTGCCACACTTTTTCACTCGAAAAGCCCTCAACGACGACTTTTGATTGGCACCGGTTTTATGTTGATTCTTGGCCAGCCAGGCCGCAGCGAGATCTTGCGCTCAGGTGTTGGGATGTTGTGGACGCATTTCGCGCGATGTCCCAGTTCGCTCTCTCCTTTGATGAAGGCAACAAACTGTTGGAAGGAAGTTTCACGAATGGGCCCGAATGGGAAAATAGAGAGCAAACCACACCGCCAATAGCCATCTAATCCCGAACCTGCGTGCGGAGGGTTCCAGCTGAGCGGATACTTTCTTGACGGGCGCGGCAAAGCGGTGAAAAGCGAGTCTGAAGTCGGCCGTGGTGAACGGGGTGAACGAACGGTCGGAATGGAGGGAGAATTCTTTTCTGCTTTCGTTGGGTGAGATGGTTTCCTTCCGAACCGCTCACCCAGCGGTGCAATGTGCACGCCGGTAAATTATCTTTTCGTTTCCGCCGGGGAGCACGTTCTCGGAGCGGGTTGTTGTTTCGAGGCAGTGAGAGAATGTCTTAGAAATAATCAGTCATTTGTCTGGGAATTGTAATGTTGTATGGGATAGTTTTTTCGGATAAAAAGGAATGTACATGAAGTTAACTTTAATTCCGATCTTGACTTAGCTCGATACAGGAACACACTGTTCTAGACCTAGAACATGAAACGTATCTAGAACAGCTCAATTTCGATGGATCATATTTCTCTCATCTTGGCACGCTCACAAACCCTTGATCTATTTATTAACTCCAAGCGTTTGCCGGCACGAATGCTTACGCGACCGTCTTTCTTAAGGCACAATGCCGTACCCATCTGTGCCTACCCATGTCTGGGTGAGAATTTATCCCACCGAAAGGGAATGAAGATCGTCTCCGATCGCACGGACGGACCGACGCGGCCGGCCGTTAATTGAGGTTAACTTCCTGCGCGATCCGCGCGCTCGCAGCGATCGGACACTCCCGGCGGGGCGTTCGCTCTTAAGGGCGTTCGCCCTTTTTATGACACGATGACCCTCCGCGATGACGGTACGGTGGCGTTACCCACCATTGTCATGCCCATTTAATGAAGGGCTCCTCGTGGCGACCGCGAGCCGCGCTCGCGAATCATTTCGGCCCCATCTAACAGTCCGTGCGCGGGGGTGGCCCCGACAGGAAGTGGGTGGGCTGTCCAGGGATGACGATGGTGGACGATGGGTTTGACTCAATCAAAATTGAGTAGTAAAGATAGCTTCCTCACCGATGATGCATTGTGCTGGTAAGGAAGATGTGGGCGAGCTTTAGATCTTGCGGTCTTCAATAGGCATTTGGGTAACTTTTTCAAAAATCTCGCTGAATATGATGAGTTTGCTGGAGCAGCTAGTCTAAAATTTAGTCCATCATGTCTGAAAATATGAGAAGATCAAGAATATTGAAGAAATTCTATGATAGTTTCCTAAAGTGTATTTTCTAGTGCCATTTAGCTTATGACACTAAAGTGAGAAGAATGAATATCCCAAGAATAGGTAATAAATTTTAAAACAGATGTGGTCATGTACCTCAAATGCTCAAACAGGTATGCTAGACTCCACAAAAACATTTTTTTTCAAGCTTATTAGTATTAAGTCTCCAAACAAACAGTTCCGGTCGATTAGACGATATAAAAAGTTATGGAATAGTAGAAAAACGGTAGCATTGTCGAACATGAAACCTACAATTTAAAGTATAGTACAGTATAACACAAATAAACTCATAATAAGAATGATAACACAAGACAAATCCACAAGACAAAACACTTGCGAAAATACGATGTATTGAGCTATTAATAACAATACGTAAACTCTTCTAATAAACAAACAACTCAAACCCTACGCGTTCCTAACCACCGCGCGGCTCGATCCACCGAGTGGCTCGCAAAGGTACGATCACGCAGCGCAGCACTCACACACAGGTAACAACAACGGAACGAAACGAAACGAAGAAAAAATCCACTCACGTAATCACCATTGTCATGCCCATTTAATGAAGGGCTCCTCGTGGCGACCGCGAGCCGCGCTCGCGAATCATTTCGGCCCCATCTAACAGTCCGTGCGCGGGGGTGGCCCCGACAGGAAGTGGGTGGGCTGTCCAGGGATGACGATGGTGGACGATGGGTTTGACTCAATCAAAATTATCATCAGCGGTGCTTTTCAGTTCGGCTGGCGGGGTCCGCCGTCGATGGGACGCACGTCCGAGCGCCACGGGGTGGGACGCCAGATTGGCCGTCAAGCGTGACAGTGGAAAATTTACGATTTTTCATTCCACCCACCCACTCTCCGCGGGCTGCGGGCCCGCCTCTCCCCCACCCGGGTGCCACCATCGGATGTTTTGATCCCGCTGATCAACAACATCCGGAAGGCACCGGAGTCCGCGGCAGGCAGAAGCAGCAACAATAGGCCACTGGGTCGATGCACCTCAGTGGGTGCTGGCCGGTGGGTGGGGTGTGGTTGGGCTGGGGCGTTCTACGGTTCCGCTCGCATGCGGCGTTTTGCATGCACCGGAGGCAGAACGGTTAGAATGAGCTTGATGCATGCACGACCGTGACGGCAGGGCAGATTGCGTTCGAACGTTCGAAACCCACGGTCCGGCCTACGGGAGCTGCTCCGGAAGATCGCAAGGAACGTGGAAGGAAACGTCCATCACGATGGCCCCAAAGCGCACGGTGACGCACGCTGTTCCTTGCGTTTAGGGCGTTTGTCGAAATGGGTTACACAACCGACTTTAGGACTTTAGAGCGCCCTTTAGAGCGAACGGCTCATGTCAAAATGGTCCCTCGAAGGTTAGTGGAACCCATTAAACAGAGTAGTAAAGATAGCTTCCTCACCGATGATGCATTGTGCTGGTAAGGAAGATGTGGGCGAGCTTTAGATCTTGCGGTCTTCCGCCCTTTAGAGCGAACGGCTCATGTCAAAATGGTCCCTCGAAGGTTAGTGGAACCCATTAAACAGAGTAGTAAAGATAGCTTCCTCACCGATGATGCATTGTGCTGGTAAGGAAGATGTGGGCGAGCTTTAGATCTTGCGGTCTTCAATAGGCATTTGGGTAACTTTTTCAAAAATCTCGCTGAATATGATGAGTTTGCTGGAGCAGCTAGTCTAAAATTTAGTCCATCATGTCTGAAAATATGAGAAGATCAAGAATATTGAAGAAATTCTATGATAGTTTCCTAAAGTGTATTTTCTAGTGCCATTTAGCTTATGACACTAAAGTGAGAAGAATGAATATCCCAAGAATAGGTAATAAATTTTAAAACAGATGTGGTCATGTACCTCAAATGCTCAAACAGGTATGCTAGACTCCACAAAAACATTTTTTTTCAAGCTTATTAGTATTAAGTCTCCAAACAAACAGTTCCGGTCGATTAGACGATATAAAAAGTTATGGAATAGTAGAAAAACGGTAGCATTGTCGAACATGAAACCTACAATTTAAAGTATAGTACAGTATAACACAAATAAACTCATAATAAGAATGATAACACAAGACAAATCCACAAGACAAAACACTTGCGAAAATACGATGTATTGAGCTATTAATAACAATACGTAAACTCTTCTAATAAACAAACAACTCAAACCCTACGCGTTCCTAACCACCGCGCGGCTCGATCCACCGAGTGGCTCGCAAAGGTACGATCACGCAGCGCAGCACTCACACACAGGTAACAACAACGGAACGAAACGAAACGAAGAAAAAATCCACTCACGTAATCACCATTGTCATGCCCATTTAATGAAGGGCTCCTCGTGGCGACCGCGAGCCGCGCTCGCGAATCATTTCGGCCCCATCTAACAGTCCGTGCGCGGGGGTGGCCCCGACAGGAAGTGGGTGGGCTGTCCAGGGATGACGATGGTGGACGATGGGTTTGACTCAATCAAAATTATCATCAGCGGTGCTTTTCAGTTCGGCTGGCGGGGTCCGCCGTCGATGGGACGCACGTCCGAGCGCCACGGGGTGGGACGCCAGATTGGCCGTCAAGCGTGACAGTGGAAAATTTACGATTTTTCATTCCACCCACCCACTCTCCGCGGGCTGCGGGCCCGCCTCTCCCCCACCCGGGTGCCACCATCGGATGTTTTGATCCCGCTGATCAACAACATCCGGAAGGCACCGGAGTCCGCGGCAGGCAGAAGCAGCAACAATAGGCCACTGGGTCGATGCACCTCAGTGGGTGCTGGCCGGTGGGTGGGGTGTGGCAAGCAAGAACACACTTCATGGTAGGGTTGAGAAGGACACGACGTTGTTTGATTTCCGTTGGTGGACTAGTGATAAGCACTTGGTCCGCTTCCGTCATGCTGGTTTGAGCTGCAGGGGTTGCTTCTTCCGGTCTGGGTCAGCGGGTCCTTGTAGGAAGCGTCCGTTACGAAAGACTCCATTAGTAGCTCAAGAACTTGCCACAATCGTTGTATAATAGTACGGTTGAAAACAGATACACTCGGTCAGGAAATGATCGTAGTTGAGCTGTTACATCAGCGATCTCTCTCTCTCGTCGTGGGTTACCGCTCAAGGATAAGAAGCCCATCTCCAGCGCACCATTGTCGCACGGAACTAATCATCGACCGCAACTACGCTGTACCGCAATTACTCGGTGTCGGGAAATGTGTTTTACTCCCTCGGCTGCAGTTATCGTGCAGCGATCGTTTGTTCTCTCTCTCTCGTCGTGGGTTACCGCTCAAGGATAAGAAGCCCATCTCCAGCGCACCATTGTCGCACGGAACTAATCATCGACCGCAACTACGCTGTACCGCAATTACTCGGTGTCGGGAAATGTGTTTTACTCCCTCGGCTGCAGTTATCGTGCAGCGATCGTTTGTGTTCGCGCACGCCCTCTAGTCACGTAATTCACATCTCGCGTACATCCTCCCTCACATACACACAGCCAAACAGTCGTTCTAGCGTGCCACTAGACACGCCGTATCGTATGCGCTCGAACTGTCCTCGATTCTACATAGCCTAGTTCCTGGGAGGCCCCATCTACACTAGATCGTACGACTGCGTTCTAGCCCACCATCATTACGACGGGCGGAGCAAAAATGAGGGACAGCAATTGTCGCACTAAGAACCACTCGGCAGGCAACAGCGTGCCGAGCGTCATCCTCCCGACCGTACGGACGTTTGACAAACCGCGTCTCATTTCCCCCCAAATGCTGTTGTTGTTTTGCTCGCGAATCTAACCCGCTCATCTGTGTCCGTCCGGCTGACGGTGACGGTTACGTAATGACGCTGATTTTACGACCGAGATAGGCTTCCGTCAAAGTGCCGCCGAGCCGCCAATCGAACGTGCGTGCGGTAGTGGTAGTGTGCTTTGGCTGCGTGGGTGTACAGCCAGCGATGCATGCACGACCGTGACGGCAGGGCAGATTGCGTTCGAACGTTCGAAACCCACGGTCCGGCCTACGGGAGCTGCTCCGGAAGATCGCAAGGAACGTGGAAGGAAACGTCCATCACGATGGCCCCAAAGCGCACGGTGACGCACGCTGTTCCTTGCGGTTGCTTCTTCCGGTCTGGGTCAGCGGGTCCTTGTAGGAAGCGTCCGTTACGAAAGACTCCATTAGTAGCTCAAGAACTTGCCACAATCGTTGTATAATAGTACGGTTGAAAACAGATACACTCGGTCAGGAAATGATCGTAGTTGAGCTGTTACATCAGCGATCTCTCTCTCTCGTCGTGGGTTACCGCTCAAGGATAAGAAGCCCATCTCCAGCGCACCATTGTCGCACGGAACTAATCATCGACCGCAACTACGCTGTACCGCAATTACTCGGTGTCGGGAAATGTGTTTTACTCCCTCGGCTGCAGTTATCGTGCAGCGATCGTTTGTGTTCGCGCACGCTCTCTAGTCACGTAATTCACATCTCGCGTACATCCTCCCTCACATACACACAGCCAAACAGTCGCGTTAAGACCCTTTGGACGGGACGTGTGTACGGCAAGTGTTGCCTCGCGCTGCGGTCTCAAGAAATCTTCACCGAGGGGTGAATAATTGGAATGTTAATGCTGTGATCTCGTTGGACGAAGCGAAAAGAAACACGAACACTCGCCACATCGTTCGTGCTCATCCCCCGGCAGGATGAGGAAGCACATCCAGGAAGCGCGGCTGCGTGCGTTACGCCAGAGTAGTCCTCCTTCCAAGGATGGACGACGGGAAGGGTTCGTCCGTCCGGATCGTTCCTGTTGGGCGCGTAGGGACTCCGTTTCCTGCTCTTGCGAAGCGTGCATTATTATCACCTCGGTTTTGCTTCCCCGTTCGCTGACTCGGCGTTAGGGTTGAGCGCGCGAGTCCGTTGCGCGAGATGCTCCTGCCCGAGACCGCTTCCTTTCGAGCGGGCAAGGGAGCGAAACGGAGCCGAACCGGAGAGTGTACCGGAATCTTAACGAAATGAAACGAACGGAAAGCCCTCCCTCATCTCGCTGTGGGATGGTTAGTTTCATAGAAACAGGATTTTCCAAGAAGTGAGCGCATGGCAAGGCGGAAGTAAGTGTTACATACACGGACACACTGTTCCACGGACCTGTTCATATTCTCGAGGGTTCCGACACTTCTCGCAAGGCTTCCTTTCGCCTTCGTCCTTTCGATGTGCCGGAAGTGCCCTACTGCTGGGCGTCTGTAATTAGACGAGGGCGTTCGTGGGCCACCAAAGTAAACACCGTTATCGAAAAACCCACAGGAAGCCGTTGTCTGTGGGGTCCAACAACAGTTCACGGTGACAATTTCCGTTGCAGTGCTCATCTTCAAGCAAGAACACACTTCATGGTAGGGTTGAGAAGGACACGACGTTGTTTGATTTCCGTTGGTGGACTAGTGATAAGCACTTGGTCCGCTTCCGTCATGCTGGTTTGAGCTGCAGGGGTTGCTTCTTCCGGTCTGGGTCAGCGGGTCCTTGTAGGAAGCGTCCGTTACGAAAGACTCCATTAGTAGCTCAAGAACTTTCCGCAGTCGTTGTATAATAGTACGGTTGAAAACAGATACACTCGGTCAGGAAATGATCGTAGTTGAGCTGTTACATCAGCGATCTCTCTCTCTCGTCGTGGGTTACCGCTCAAGGATAAGAAGCCCATCTCCAGCGCACCATTGTCGCACGGAACTAATCATCGACCGCAACTACGCTGTACCGCAATTACTCGGTGTCGGGAAATGTGTTTTACTCCCTCGGCTGCAGTTATCGTGCAGCGATCGTTTGTGTTCGCGCACGCTCTCTAGTCACGTAATTCACATCTCGCGTACATCCTCCCTCACATACACACAGCCAAACAGTCGTTCTAGCGTGCCACTAGACACGCCGTATCGTATGCGCTCGAACTGTCCTCGATTCTACATAGCCTAGTTCCTGGGAGGCCCCATCTACATTAGATCGTACGAACGCGTTCTAGCCCACCATCATTACGACGGGCGGAGCAAAAATGAGGGACAGCAATTGTCGCACTAAGAACCACTCGGCAGGCAACAGCGTGCCGAGCGTCATCCTCCCGACCGTACGGACGTTTGACAAACCGCGTCTCATTTCCCCCCAAATGCTGTTGTTGTTTTGCTCGCGAATCTAACCCGCTCATCTGTGTCCGTCCGGCTGACGGTGACGGTTACGTAATGACGCTGATTTTACGACCGAGATAGGCTTCCGTCGTTCCATGCGTAAGTTGCCAACGGTTCCGAAACGGAGCAATATTGGGTGGGGGACGAGAACATTATGATAATTTCGCCCTACGAAGATCACGCCACGGCAGAAGTTCTGGACAGAAAGAGAGAGAGAGAGAGAGAGAGAAAGATAGGCAAGGAGTAGGACGTTAAGACCCTTTGGACGGGACGTGTGTACGGCAAGTGTTGCCTCGCGCTGCGGTCTCAAGAAATCTTCACCGAGGGGTGAATAATTGGAATGTTAATGCTGTGATCTCGTTGGACGAAGCGAAAAGAAACACGAACACTCGCCACATCGTTCGTGCTCATCCCCCGGCAGGATGAGGAAGCACATCCAGGAAGCGCGGCTGCGTGCGTTACGCCAGAGTAGTCCTCCTTCCAAGGATGGACGACGGGAAGGGTTCGTCCGTCCGGATCGTTCCTGTTGGGCGCGTAGGGACTCCGTTTCCTGCTCTTGCGAAGCGTGCATTATTATCACCTCGGTTTTGCTTCCCCGTTCGCTGACTCGGCGTTAGGGTTGAGCGCGCGAGTCCGTTGCGCGAGATGCTCCTGCCCGAGACCGCTTCCTTTCGAGCGGGCAAGGGAGCGAAACGGAGCCGAACCGGAGAGTGTACCGGAATCTTAACGAGCGCGGGGGTGGCCCCGACAGGAAGTGGGTGGGCTGTCCAGGGATGACGATGGTGGACGATGGGTTTGACTCAATCAAAATTATCATCAGCGGTGCTTTTCAGTTCGGCTGGCGGGGTCCGCCGTCGATG
This sequence comes from Anopheles cracens, assembly GCA_002091845.1. NCBI lineage: Eukaryota > Metazoa > Arthropoda > Insecta > Diptera > Culicidae > Anopheles > Anopheles cracens. The sequence continues at coordinate 52,176 of KZ072505.1, forward strand.
GGACGCACGTCCGAGCGCCACGGGGTGGGACGCCAGATTGGCCGTCAAGCGTGACAGTGGAAAATTTACGATTTTTCATTCCACCCACCCACTCTCCGCGGGCTGCGGGCCCGCCTCTCCCCCACCCGGGTGCCACCATCGGATGTTTTGATCCCGCTGATCAACAACATCCGGAAGGCACCGGAGTCCGCGGCAGGCAGAAGCAGCAACAATAGGCCACTGGGTCGATGCACCTCAGTGGGTGCTGGCCGGTGGGTGGGGTGTGGTTGGGCTGGGGCGTTCTACGGTTCCGCTCGCATGCGGCGTTTTGCATGCACCGGAGGCAGAACGGTTAGAATGAGCTTTGCTTTTTCGTACCGTGTCACGGGGCGATGCGATCGTATTGCGAAATAGAAACGCGGACATTGCCGTCGCTTTCGCCGGCGCACCTCGCGGAGGACAGGAGCGACATGTTCGTTTATAATTGCACCGCTTGATGCATCGAGGGATTGCCTGTAATGATAGGGCATTTAAGTATTGGACTTAACGATTTGCTTCCTTTCGGAAATAGAATAGCAAACGCCATGGAAAATTTGTATTTTCTTGCAAAAATCCTTGGAATATAGCGATCTACTCGAGGTGAACTAACGTTTTATTTAATGTCGATCCTATAAGAGTTTGGAGAACTTTCCAATATTCAGTTCCAGAATCGAAACTTCTTCTAAAATTGTTCTAAATAAACTAAAACGCTAATTACTTGGATTGGCTATTAGTTTTTACTACAAAGTATAAACAGTTATTCAAAGATCGACATTTCCGGAGGAAGTATTTTTATTTTATGCGTCTAGGGTTAGAAGCTATTTATCTGTTTCTAAATTTGTATTACTTTTAGCTAATATTTCAGAAAACAATGATCCAATCGCTTCGATAACTGTTTGCACTACACTATCTCTATTCTTGAAATGAGACGCTCGTGTTCATCCTGACATAGGTTTGAATGTATGAAATTTGTATGTGATTTTCCAAAAAGATAAGAACAGAATGAGAATCTTAAATACTACTTTTAGTGATGAAGGTCTTGACTTTAATCGAAAACAACATGTTGGTATGCAACTTTTTCGCTAAAGAACAAGAAAACCCCACTTTTAGTGATGAAGGTCTTGACTTTAATCGAAAACAACATGTTGGTATGCAACTTTTTCGCTAAAGAACAAGAAAACCCCTCGGCCTAGCAAACATAAAAATGGGCAACACATTCGCAGCCAACAATACCATCACATTACCATCGAATTCCCATAGCCTACAGCGAATGCGCACACGCGTGACGTAGCACATGCAACAGCCTTTTCCCATGCACTTGCACAACTCTCTGCCCCTCTCTCTCTCTCTCTCTGTCGACAGGTTGATAGGCTTCACTGTGACGGCAGGTGAATTACCATTTCGATGCTTTTTGCTGCGTGTCCGCTGTCCCTCGTCGGCCAAACAATTCGCTACCGAGCGAACGCAGGGAGGTTTGAATATAAAAGATTGTTCATCAAAAGAGTTACGGTTCTGTTCCCATAGCACGGTACGATCGCCCCACACCCGGCAGATCCGGTACTTCACTCCGGGCACTGGGCGATAGGGGAACATGATTCATAAATTATGTATCAACCCGGTGCCGGTTTCGGAAGCGAGAGATGGCGTAGATAGCGAAACGCACCAAAAGCCCCTAACGTGCACACCACCTCTGCAATTAGTTGCCGTTCCTCCTAAATGTGAAGGATGCACGAGGAGACACAGCGATCGTCTTCCTCGACGGGCCCCGAAAAGGACAACCGACCGCGTGTGTTAATTCGTTTTCCAATTATTATATCCTTGAGACGCGCTTGCCGGCGCTGCCACCGTGCGGAAGCGAAAAGGGACGTCGCCCCGCTCGGAGAGCCTGGATTTCATTTGTATCTGAAAATGGAATTAATTTGACGCTCGGCTAGGCAGGGCGTGATCACCGAGGCAGAGGCATAATTGTTTTCGGGGTGTGAGCATGGTTTGTTTTTTGTTTCGCTCTCCGAAACCGGAAAAAGGGGGCCCGTCGATGGAAGGGGCGAAGCCGGATAGTCATCCTTCCTGTTTGGTTTGAAAAAAGGATCTCCGATTTTTTACAAACTTTTTCGCTTTTCCATTCCCCTCAGGTTAGGCTCTGGTTTCTGTGGTTATTTGGCTGTTGTTCCCCCGTGTGTTATTGGTCGCCGTTCCACTAGCTTGAACACCCCATTTGCCGGTGTGTCCTGGTGCGGCAGTGTGTACAAAGGAAGCCGTGAAAAACAACAAAAGCGAACACGGGGAGGCAAAATCGCGGCAACCCTTTTTAACGGGTTCGCAGAACGAAGAAGCCACCGGAACGAACCCTATCGGAAAAATACAGACACACCCGATCGTGCTGTATTCACAACAACAACAGGTTGCTCCCTTCCTGCCAGGTGAGGCATTGCAACAAGTGCGAAAGGATATTCCGGCAACGACGTACAGCAGCGGAGAACGGGAAAAGAAGTTAATTGACCATTGCCGTCAGAAAGTCATCCTGTGCGTTTGGGCTTGTCGGGACGCGAAGCGAGAGAGTCCTTGGTCGTCCACCGTGACCGGGGATGTTTTAATCTAGACGGCTGAAATGAATGCAAATGTATGTGGGAATCGACCCTCTTGGGGATCTGGTCTGGTCAGGTTCCTAGTTTGCAATGGTTGAGGAATTTTCTCAGGACCTTCCTGTTCGGTTGGATGGATTCTCCGTTTGAAAAGGAATGGGGAGACCGCGAAACAATCGAGAGCTCCGATTTTCAATGATCGTAAATGAATACATTACGCGCTCGAAGGATTTTGCACCTGCCCCAGGGGCTAACGAGACACTTGTTCCCATGGATCCTGTGGTGTGTCCTGGGAAAAAGGATACTCACTGGGGCAAGTTGCTCCCAGGGAAGCGATCGTCGATCGTGCGAAGGAAATAAGAAAGAAGTATTCGAGTTTTTTTCGTTTCTTTTATATTTGTTTTCTATTCCGATCTATTCTAATGTTAACATTTGTTTTCATGTTATCATGAGTGTAATAGACAATCTGTTTTCGTCTTGCCATCTAGGTAGTTTATTCTAGTACAATTTCATGTACTAGATATTCATGTCAATCGAGAATAGTTTTTTCTTATATTTTTATCTATTAGCTATGCTTCCTAAGGGTTTTCTATACATGCAAGATCCTATTTATGGTCTACTTTCAACATTGATATTTGGAGATCTAGATTATTTCGGTGTTTAAAAATAGCAAAAGTTTGAAAAAAATGCTTCTTACTTTACCCGGATCACATGCTGGAACTTTACCTCAAATACATTTGAAGCTTAATTCATCAAACTATATTTTGCACAATGAAAATGAAAACACTGAGAAACGTTCGATCGCCAACACGTGTTAGCAAAGCAAAAGCTAGCTCAAGCTTAATGTTCTCTCGTAGCACACTCGCAAGATCTGCACGTAGTACGACCGCACGAAGCCCCTTATCAAGATGTAACCCACCTGCGTTTGTGTGTTTGTGGCCTACTTTCACTCTCATCGCATGCAGAACCAACCCGCGCAGCCATTTTCTTATCGATGGTTCTATCGCCACCACCGTCGTAACGATAAGCCCTTGCGTAACGTTCGTCCATCTCGCCGCTGATTAATATGCCCCACACAGGTGAGTAACGGCGCGCGGCAGGCCTTGGCCCTTCGACCGTTCCCCGAGCTACCGGACGCTAGACCATTCTGCCTATTGTTCTGGCCCGTCTCCCGCGATCGGTGTCAAACGCGATCGCACAGAGCAGCAGCACGGGGGTGGGTGGGATCATAATTGTCCGCGTACGCTCGTCCTAACCCCGTGTGTCCCTGATTCCCTCCAGCCACAGGTGGTTGAATACAGTGTGACATAAGCAACATGATAAATGACCATTCATACATCAACAGAATAGACGTAGCGTTCCTTTGTCTGGCAAGGATTTGGTGTGACGTCTGAACATGCCCTCCAGTGCCCAACCCTGGACCCAACCTGCGGTACCAACCTTCCACCGGAAAGGGTGGAACAGAATCTGCCCCGTTCCGCGAGTCCCGGCACACGGGAATCCCGCAGGAAAGGGTCCGAAATGAATAGCCATTTGAAATGCAAATAACCATGAGCTCCGATTGTACGGGCGCGTTTAAAGAACGACCACGAGGAAAGTGAAAAGAAAACAACCAGCACCAACACATGCGCACACGTGTACTTTTAAATTCAAATCCATTCGCGCACGGAGCTGCGTTTGCGCAACGCACGGCGCACAATGCGCACCACCACCACCACCGACGCACGGGACGGAAGGGGTTGCCGTTATGGGAAATGAGTTTCCCGTCTTGACTCCAATTCCATCCACATCCTCATTATGACCAGCATCGAAACACCTGTGCAGAGACAGAGATCAGCAGGCGCAGATTTTTTCCTCTCAAGCTGAAAACAAATCTCATCGCCTACTCGGTTAACGTCAACCGTAATGTTCCCTTGTTTCAATTTCGGTTCGGAGCCACTGTGCAGCACATTTCGGGGGGCCTAGGGTCTCACCGTACTTCCTTTCACTCCATTGTTTTCCATTTCCAGCAACGCTCACCACAAACCAGGTCCGCGGTGATGGTGAAATCTCTCGTTCCGTGCAGTTCGTACACTTCGTGTCATGCTTGCCTGGGTTCTCGCCCGAGATACTCGCTACTTTGATCCATGTCCCTTTTCGCGCTGGCTCGACCTGGCAATCCTCTTCAATCACGCATCGCACAGTGTGTGTGTGTACATCCTGTGCGAGTGTGAAGCGAAGCATTGCGATGCATTGCGTGGGGCTAGAAGTTATTCCCCAGGAACACAGGAACTCGCAGGGCCGTGAAGAGCACGGTGTGTAACATGCCGCATGGTAGAGGAAGTACAGGATAGCCTGCGTTAGTCGAAATCCCCGTGCCCGTTTGTATTGGTGGTAGATGGGCTGTAGACGGGAGTCAGTGTAGCATGTCGAGGTTTCATTCGCTCCAGTTTGGACGATGAGATGGAACAGGAATATTAATTCGTGCTAAGTGTGAACGTTCTTTTGAAGTATTTGTTGCGTGAACAAAAAATTGAAAAAATGTTTTTGAAAATTTCTGCAGAACACCTTAAATAGATCACGCCATTAGCTACAATATTACAAAAGGGCAAATGATACAGTGTGACATAAGCAACATGATAAATGACCATTCATACATCAACAGAATAGACGTAGCGTTCCTTTGTCTGGCAAGGATTTGGTGTGACGTCTGAACATGCCCTCCAGTGCCCAACCCTGGACCCAACCTGCGGTACCAACCTTCCACCGGAAAGGGTGGAACAGAATCTGCCCCGTTCCGCGAGTCCCGGCACACGGGAATCCCGCAGGAAAGGGTCCGAAATGAATAGCCATTTGAAATGCAAATAACCATGAGCTCCGATTGTACGGGCGCGTTTAAAGAACGACCACGAGGAAAGTGAAAAAACAACCAGCACCAACACATGCGCACACGTGTACTTTTAAATTCAAATCCATTCGCGCACGGAGCTGCGTTTGCGCATGCGCGTGATAGTGGTAGTGGCAATGCAGTTGCTTCTTGTTACCGTTAATGCATCCATCAAATCTACTTTAATGCTATTTTTGCATGATTTTTGCATGATACTGTCAAATATTTACACTATTTACATCATTATTTAAATAATTTCTGATGGAATTCTATGCACTAACGTTATTTAAACTTGTTATATACCTTTTTGCATAATAATGTGATGCTCAATTTTGTTTAAGAAAAAAAGACTGATATTTTATAATTAAATTTAATATGACGCTAATTGGTGTTATAAGTATGAAATGTCTGAACCTGTCTAAAACATATTTACACATTTTTATCAACTTTCTCAATACAAGTCAAGTTTTATAAATGGACTTTCAACATTTATGAAGAAAATTCAGACGACTTTGCTAGTTAAACTAAAGGCATCACAGAATTTGTGATACATAATGTAGGATTGATCGATTTATACAAATGGACTAACATTCTAAAGTTTAATTTACACTAAAATGTCTTTTTTAAATAACCTCTTAAAATAAATATTAAATGAATAGCCCTCTTTGTCAAAAACACGTCTTCCAATATAACACAAAAAAAATCTATTTTAATTAGCTAATGCACAAAAAGTTGCTCTAATCCTTGACATACTGAATTTGATAGCAATTATTTTCATACAACACCACACATCGATACATGTCCACTGCAACGATCGTCTCCATCCACCCATTACGATGTGAACGAACTGTTTCACCCCACCCCAGCGGGCAAACCCTCGGCGGGCGGTTGGAGTGTCAGCAGGGCAGGGAGAGTTTCCGGCAATGAATTTCATCCTCGACTAATTCCGACGCAGCCCCACCCAATCGCCCCACCGAAACACAACGACGGCACACAGCGCGCCCTAGGCCCCCGGTTAGGTTTATGTTTTATGCTCACTCCATACGTTTTTCTCCCCGTGCACATCCTACGTCATCCTTCTGCCGCGACAATCACTTCACCCCTACGGTGGTGTTGGTGTTAGTGGTGGAGCAGACAAAGGGCTCCAAAGGGATAAAAGACACAGACGGTCCGTGTGGTTGCAACTGGGGTTGTGTGTGTGTGCGCGTCTGTAGGTGCATCGGAATGCAACGAACGAACGAATCCCTCCGTCGAGGCGACCACTTAACGAGACAGAGAGTAGAGAGAGAGAGGGAGACGGAGCGAACGTAAAAAGAGATTGCATGTACATGGGAAGGATTTGAACGCTGTGAAAAATGGTTGGCGGGTGGTGGGGTGGACCTATGTTCGCATTGCATTGTTATTATGAAATTATTTTATTATTCATCCCTCCCCCGGCGTGTTCGGTGCCCGGTGAGATTGTTTCCATTCGCTCGTCTGTTGTTTTTACTGCTTCGGTCTCATTTCCGTCCTCCTTACGCCGGTCGATGGGGTGCCTTTATCTTCCTTGCGTTGCATGCGCGTGATAGTGGTAGTGGATGGTACGGAGGGTTGGTGTCTCCACTCCCACCACCACCACCCCCACCACCACCGGGTGCTACATAGTTTTTCCTTCTAATCGTCCGATCTATCTGAGCGGAGAAAGAGAAGGAGCGAGTAAGCGAGAGAGAGCGTGAGCATAAAGAGCAGGAAGGAGAGAGATCGAAGGAGGTCTATTTGATTGTTGGCTTCTTTTCTCGCTCTCTCCTTTCGCCTTCGTTAAGTTCGCGGTTCGAGTCTTTGCTCCGCGTCTAGTCCTCGTGCCGTGTCCTATTGGGTTCTACCAAAAATATCTGCACTAAAAAAGACTGATATTTTATAATTAAATTTAATATGACGCTAATTGGTGTTATAAGTATGAAATGTCTGAACCTGTCTAAAGCATATTTATACATTTTTATCAACTTTCTCGAAACAAGTCATGTTTTATAAATGGACTTTCAACATTTATGAAGAAAATTCAGACGACTTTGCTAGTTAAACTAAAGGCATCACAGAATTTGTGATACATAATGTAGGATTGATCGATTTATACAAATGGACTAACATTCTAAAGTTTAATTTACACTAAAATGTCTTTTTTAAATAACCTCTTAAAATAAATATTAAATGAATAGCCCTCTTTGTCAAAAACACGTCTTCCAATATAACACAAAAAAAATCTATTTTAATTAGCTATACCGTTTTTGTTCCCACCTTCTTCTCCAACTTGTCTCGCGCTCCTCTCCATTACTTGCCTTTCCCGCAAGTCCGCAAGTCCGTGATCCGTGCCCGATCGACCGAAGCGTGATAATGTCAATCTTTATTTTGAGGTTTTGTTTTACGCTGCACACGGTTCCGTGTCTTTGGCCTCGTCATGATGAGCGTGTGTCTTCGTCCGGTGTTCGCGCGCCTTCCTCTAAATCTTGTACGATCCTTCCCCCGTGTCCTCACGCGATTGTGTCACCAAAATCCATCGGCTTGTCTCCTGCGTTGGTAGGCCGTCTCGCTGGAGGCCATCGAACGCACTCCTTGGTCTATTCCTGTCCTGACGCGCAAACACAAACTCCGGTTCTTCTCTACATTCCGCCACTCTCCAGCCTTATCTTCCACACCATTTTACCCCTTCCGATTCGGGGTTTCGTTGCTGCGCTTTCTGGAGCTTCACGCATGTATACATAATTCATTTTCAACTATTCCTCCCCAGCGTGGACGATCGCCGGCGATCCTCGGCGATCGTCGCCGTTGTTGCGCCATGTTGCTGCCGTTACCCTGCCTTGCCTCGCTTTGCTACAGTTCACCGTCTCACCACCCCGCCCGCTCCGGTGTCCGCGAGCGATCCCATCCTTTACCCAGCTCCCCGTCCTTGCTCGGACGGCGTGGCGTAGAAGACGCGGCCCCGATCGCGAAGAAGGCACGGCACACGGGTTCAACGAACCGCGGCCACCCTTCGCCGCGCTCAGTACTATTTCAAGCGTCTTCTTCACTATTTATGCTTCTCACCCTCTCGCTCTCTCTCATCGAAACGCATCTGTTCCATTAGTTCCACGGAAATTTGAGATTGAATTCGTTTGGAACATATACTTTGTTATGTATTTGTAAAAATATTGTACTTAAATTAAAAAAATATATGCGTTTCCATAATTTAACATCTACATTTTGAGTATTTCTTACAAAAACACAGTGGTGTCTCTATAATTAACAAGAAGAGCGTTGAATAATCTGAAGCCTTTACGGACAGTACATCTGGAGAACACTATTCCAAGCCTGCGTCACCTTCATCACCTTCTCCAATCACTCAAGGGTTACCGACGATCCCATGTCTGCGTGTTTGTGTGTGTCATTCTGCCCCATTGTGAGCGGTGAGCCTTCTCGCGCACCACTGTCAGTTAAATTTATTCCAGTACTTTGACGCAAAGTACCTTTCATCGCCGTTCCTCCCCTCGCCCGGTGCCTTCAAAAAAATGACAATCCCTCCCGGGTTTTCTCAAGCAAGCCTCCAAGCCGAGAAGGGGAGGCATCCCAAGGAGTTCCCAGGTTTATTAGCGGTTGCGCGGTTTCTTACGTGCCGCGCTGACGCAGACGCTCGCGGGATCGGAAGTCTTTCCGTATTCCGTTCGCCACCGACCACCGACCACCGGCCTCCGTGCCCGGACCTGTGCGGAGGATGTTGAACCTGACGGGGTGAGGTTATAATTCCCTGTGCACTCTGTGGGCCCTGCGCCTGAAATCCCTCGCCCGGATGTTCTCAATCCGCTCGAGATCATCGAGACCGCGCGAGACTCCAAACTTCCTCACGGTGTGGCAACACGAAACGGCACCAAAAAACAAAAAAAAAACACAAATCTTTGGAGCAAAAATCTGCTGGACGAACACTCCTGTCCAAGCGGTTGCACGAGCCCCCACAATACGGGCTGGAAGAGGAGCAACGCGCAATGCGGGAAGTGGCTATTCCGGGCAACGGTAAATCTTCCGTTGGTTTCCGCGTCGGCACCTTCCGGACATCGCCGCGGACGGACATCGAGTGCAGCGTCGCGCGCGGTCTCTTCTCCTATCTCTTTTCGGTGCTGTTGAACGAACGCCTCAGGTGGAATGGAACGATGGATCCATTCCTAGCAAGGAATGATTCTGTCTTTCTCGTGTTAGGCGGGTAGTGGGTTTTTTGTGACTGTTGTCGGGAGGAAAGAAAATAGAAAGCACCAACAGCTTTGGTGAGCTTCGGCGGGGAACTTATTCGTACGGTCTAAGATCGAAAGTAGAATCGATGATTGATTTTCAAAATATCGCTTCCTAATGCCAAGCTCATCAGCCGATGGGAAACCATCTCTCTATTGGCATTGTTGGTCCGTCTCTTTGAAATATGGACAATGTACCTCCTGGACTTATGATTAGCCGCAATTCTTGTCCGATGTCAGGATTTTCGTATTTCTTGCTAAACTCAAATACCAATTTATCAAAATGTCTTTAAAACTGTTCACTAACTACTGTATTGATACTAGAAAATCTTAAGCCTAAAGTTTCATCAACAACCAACAAAACTTTATCCCCACGATCCTGGCACATAGTCTGTTCCACCGACAGCGAAATTCTCTCGAAAAACCACAAAACCCGTGTAAGCCTATCTGAGTAGAACTCGCGGCTCCAAACAGCTCCAAACATAAATTAGAAACCGAAAGCTGTTAATACCCACCGAGGAAATCAAATGCTTGCAATCAATTCTGCGGTTTTGCGTTTTGCGATTCCTCCCCTATCCACGCCGAGTTTGAGGGTGAAATAGTAACGAAAGCTGATCGCGTCGCTGAAAACTGATCATCTGTAGTGGCCCGGTTTCGGCAGAATTTCTGTTCCGAATCTCGCAATTTGTCATCCGCTTGTGAGCGATCGGTAAGAGGATTTGTCGGGACGAAATTCGGGATCGAGACGAACGAAGCGAGTGGAGCATAAATTTGATTCCAAAGAGCGATCGGTAAGAGGATTTGTCGGGACGAAATTCGGGATCGAGACGAACGAAGCGAGTGGAGCATAAATTTGATTCCAATCGGTTTGAATTACGGTCCGGTGTCGGTTCGATGGGCTAGGCGTTGCGAGGTGTTGCTTTGCGATCCTTTTATTGATTTCCTTTGGTGTCGTTTGGCCAGCTCGGACATTCTGCATTTCATTAGCGTTTTGTAACTAATCTTTCAGCTCGAGAGGAGTCAGGATGGAGTTCTGCGAATGTGAATACGATATTTGAAGAAATAAAGGCAACTGGAAGAAGTTACTCATTGATTGACATTCTAAATAATCCTTTAGATTCAAGATTTATATTTCTTTTGAAATCTTCTTAAAAGTCTTTCTATATATGTATAAGAGAATAGATTCTTATCGAAATAATTTTTTTATGCAAAAGAAGTACTGATACATGTCCTCACTCTAGGTGATTACAATTTTCGAATCAAAATAACAAATAACACAAAACCTAAGTGTGTATGAAAACATCCTACGCCATGCGGCCTTTGGGTCGAAAGCCGTTTCAGATCGCCCCATGCTGCATCGGTCCATGTTCCGGTGGATTGTTCCGGCTGTCCGTGGGCAAAAGGTTTTACGAGAGCGCACGAAACGAATAGTCGTCGCTACTGATGCGTAAAGAATTACGTCGACCGGCGACGGCCGGCATTCCGCTTTTTTCGTGCTGTTTCGAGAGAGAAAGAGAGCAGGAGAATCGAATAGAAAATTGCATGAAAACCGCATTAACCACGTCAAATTGAGGCGTACGGCAGCCGTAAGATTAACGGGATGCTGGGAATGCCTAATGCCTGGACCCGGAGCCGCACCCGGGAGACGAGAGAGACGTGAGCAAGAAACGGCCATCGTACCACTGCCAAAGGAGTGGCCCAATGGGCGGTGTGGTGTTAGTGGATCAATTTCAAGGAAGGAAAAACTGAACCGCGTCTCTTGTACGGTCAGCGACGAAAATGAATGAATTTTTCAGCATGAATGGGACCCTGTGAATGGTGGCCTTACTACGATGGGAACGGGGGCCTTCTTCGTTTGGAGGAGTATCCGAAATTTGCTAATCTTGACCCCTTGGTCTTATCTCGTTTTGACCATTAGCAAAATCAGTTGAGGAAAGGGAATCCAACTTAACCCGAAAAGTATATTTTATGCAAAAAATGTTAATAATGTTTCCACCTATTTGCTGTGCAAATAAAGCACACCATCAAACGATTTTTGCACCTTTCTGCTATACTTTTTCACATATTTTTCAAGGAAGTATTTATGGTTGATTCAATCCTATTGTTTCCACTCCGCTTTCGTTCGTCGTTATGCAACTTAAAATAACACTGCGCTGGATCAAATAAGAGAAGAAAAAACCCAACCAGCACCGAGACCTGCTGGGAAAACGGCAACAATCTCTCGACACAGCGAAGAGATTATTAGGCGAGAAAAGAAAACAATAGCAGAAAGGGGCGGGCTAGTCAAAACAACAGCACAGCACAAAACACAACGGCTAATAAGCGCGGAAGGAACTCGTGAACCGAAAGCTGGAGCTGAACGCAAGGGGAAAAAGTAAATCAATTTTCCTCCCAAGCGAAGACTCCAAAGGCATCTGGATCTGGTCCGGGCCCGTGTTCCGTCCTGGCGGTGTGAGTGCTCGTTTTAATCGCTTTCTCTCCCCGTCTCTCTCGCTCTCTCTCTCACTCTCTGCTCCAACACCTGGCACGAGATTTTGTCCGCCGGTGTTGGGATTTGGTAGGGAATTTATCTATCCGGCGTTCACTCGTCATTCCGCGGAAATGCACTGGATGGGGCGAGCGTCGCGAAGTCCTCCTACGGGCAAGAAGAAGGACCGCGCGTGCGTAAGAAAGAGAGCGCACCCTCGGGGCGGAGCGCGAGATGAAACCAGCGACAATAAACTCCCGGAGCCCGAAAACCGGAACACGGCGGTGACGGAAACGGGGGAAAGTCTGTGAGAAATGTTATGCCATGCCTTGCCACCGACCGCTGGCTCCATGTCCGCGGCATCACCCGACGCTTGGGGCTCTTTCTTCCTCGCGTGCTCATTCGGGAAGCCATCCCGAACCAGAACGATGGGACCGGCGGTGGAGACGGAGTTCCCAAATCCTAGAATTAGGAAGATCGAGTGAACCGAGCGAACGAGCGAGCAAAAAACAAGCGACACGGAAAGCGGCTGGAGAAGCTGGAGGTAGGCTCGATGCAGACCCCGCGGATCCTCGCCGGTCGGGCGACTGACTGATGAGCGACGAGCCATAAAAATAGACCAGCTCCGCCGTGTGGAGACCGCGACCGGATGAGTCGCTCGTGTCTCGCTCTGGCCGCCGGAGACGTCTAACGGAAGTAGGAAAGATAATTGCCATCCCGGTTCCCATTTGCCATGGTGGGCTCGACTGGAGGTGGGGAACTGGTGTGCGGTGGGACAGGGAGAAGCACCGAGTGTTGCGGTTTAGCTGCGGCCGTAGCTGACGGTACACTCGTACTGGTGAAGATGACAGAGATGTACCGAGATGAAAACATATTTTGAGCACATCTTTTCCCCTTTGTCTGGAACTGGGACGTTGGAATTTGAAGAAACGATTTTCATGGAATTGCAATCCAATACAATTACTAATAATAATGAGTTATAATATTAATAATGATCAGTAAAACTGAGAACTTATACTGATCAGTACAAATATATCAATTATTCTCCAAACATAGCTAGTCTATTCAAGTCGCAGTAGAATACCTGGTTGTTGAAGTTATGTCTGAATCATTATAGTCTTTATAGTATCATACAGATTGTAATGTATGAAGAATTGGAAATTCTCTGTTGGAAATTCCATTCTTGAAATGAATATAAGAGATAAATGTATAAAGAGAGATTTTGGAGAAATAACAAAAATACAGTAAAACAGTTGAAAAAACTTGAATGGAATAGAAATTTGAATTGATCATACCAAAATGTTCATACTCTTCGTTATCACTGTTTGATTTATCAGATTCCTGAGGTTTCTTCTCGGACTCAGACTACTTCTCCACTCTTGTCGTCGTAGAAATGAATCATGCTATCTTCATTGGAGCTAAGGAAACTCGACAGAATTGGAGGATTAATGGCTATATTTTGGAGGTGCTTCACATGCTGAAGAGTCCTCTTCAACTTTGAATAGAGAATGTTTGAAATAAGGGATCTTACACATGCCAAAAACGGTGGATCGTTTTGAAGCACTACCTAACAAATATAACATAACAAGACTAGAGATTCTCTAAACCACATATTGCAAAAGAAAAGTAAAAGATCCCCAATTCTTCAGGCAGTGTTTGGTAGGAAAACATAACACAATAGTTTTCCTAGCCAAGGCGAAGACATAAAAAATCATCTTGAACAGCCGCTCCGATGCTGTGATCGTTTCCTTTACGTCTCATTTCTAAGCCTTGCAAACGGTGTTGTTTTGATGTGCTTTGACGTTGGCTTCCCATCGTACCACGTCTTTCCGCCACCATCTCCTCTCCCACTCCCAACCTTCTCCGCGAACCTCCAATTCATTCATTGCTCCGTTCGCTTGGTCGCCGCGGTTTTTACGCTTCCAATTGCGGCTTCACCGTTTGTGACAATGATCGGACACAGATACGCGGTACGATTTATCTCCCATCTCTTGCTGCCTCCATCGAGGAAGTGGACATACAGCTACACACGCGGGATCGATGCCGAAGCACCGGGACAGGAAGTGGGCCCGACCTTCCCGCCATCGACCAAACCACCAAGCCACAAATTTACGCGTCACGAACAGAGGGAGACGGAGCGGGTGATCGGAGGGAGTCGAAATTGGAGGTTGATTGAAAAGTTGGGGCTCAAATTGATTCGGTTCCCTCTTTCTTGGCCGCAGGTTTTCGTGTGCCACGCGAGTCGCTGCGAAGGAGTTGGTGTAGCTCTCACAACCCAACCGGTGGCCTTGAACCCGAGTGTCCTTGGGCTCCTTGTGGTTTCGGGGTGGGAGCTCCCAGTTTTTCCGCTCACTCATCTTAATCAACGATTCATTTCCGGTCGGTAGCTGGCAGGACAATCCAACCCACCCCGGGATCGATTTAATCACCTCACGATGTTATGGAACGTGCCCGGGTCTCGTTTTGTAATAAATAAATTGAATTACTCGCGTCCAGCCATTCCTGAGAAGGAGATCGCAACTGCAGAACCGAACCTTGGGTGCTATAAACAAACGAAACCTGTTGCGCCGCTTGCTATGATTAACCGGCGAAGCGGTGGGATCAATCTTGCAGCAGTTTAACGACTCCGACGGAGCAGGTTCTGAAGTAAGTTATTAGTCATTGTCTTCCGCACGGATCCTGTGCGAATTTCATACGCTCGTTTATAAGGTTCGGTTTAATTAGTTTTTTTTTGTTGTTGCCTTGCGTACCACAACAACAAATCCTCGTTCTAGCAACCTACCAACGGTACTCATATCGACGTTGTACAACCCCCCCCGGGCAAGGCGGGTCATAGTCGGCGTAGACCTTGGCCTATTCGAGCCCACTGCAGGTGCGCGCGAGAGTGTGCAGCGTGCAAAGAGGCGAAAAAACGCACATCCATCTGCATAGCAAGCAGCGTGCGCAGCGGCATTAGCCCCTTCGCCTCGTCCACGAACAGGGCTTAGAGACAGGCATTTTCCTCGACCTGAAATAGAGGAGAGTTAGTTGCAGCAGCAGAAAAAAAAAGATAAACGACGCTGGGATACGCAAGTGCAGTTGCACTACGTAACGCCTATTGTTGGGTGGCCATCATTGTGCTGAAGCCACCCCGTCCCGCTCTCGCCTCACAGTGCTCTCCGCGAAAATCCCATGCCAGTCTGTCGGTAACCTTGGGATCCTGATTACAGGTGCAGCGTTTTTTTTTCTTTGCTCTGTTCAACCGCCTCCTCCTCCTAACGCTCGCACGATCGTTTGAGCGTTTCTTTTTCTACTCCGTGTGTGTGTCGAACGGTGTGCATAATGCTCGACCCAGGCTATGAAAGGGGGAGCTGCGGGAGCATGTAGCATGTCCCGCAGCATCAGCGTGAGTGCGGCGTTAAACTATTCCAAACCGCCCGGGGGGTGGGCGCACATGTACCGCTGGTGCAAGCTTGTAAAGTGCATACCGTTTTTTCTCTATCTCTCTATCTCGCTCTCTCCGTTTCGCCGTTGTCGCGGGGAAGCTTTGCGCGCCGCATGAATGAATGGATGAATGAACGACCTGGTGGACGCCGCGCGGACGGAATGGCATTATGTAAATGTGCGATGGGAAGCATTTGCATTTGCGGCAGGATCGACCGGCCCGGCTGCTGGTGGTTGTCGGTGTAAAATTGTGACAAATATAACGTGAGCGATGTGTGTGAGCATGAACCGATAAATCGATGCAGCACGTGTGGAAAAGACAGTATTACAATGAGCAAGCACTAGCTGCAGGGATATAGGGGCAGGAAGTTAAGACTGTTGTATGTGTTTGTTTTGTGTTTCGCTCAAACAGGGTTTAAATTTGACAACGACTAAACTGACATATGGATACTGAGAAAGAGTGAGTTAGACCAATCTTTCTAGTGAATGACATGGAATGAAAACCTGCACACTCACAGCAGACATATCTGTCCTTTCAACACCAATAAACTAGGAGCTCTAATCTGAGTGGTGATAGGATCCCCAGAGATTCATTCCCAGAGGTTGTTGGAGTAATTCTCATTCGTAATGTTTCTTAGGAATAGATGAACCCTGCTATATCAAGAGTTGATAAGTGTTTTAAAGAAAAGGAACGCAATGCACTGATAAACCGTCTAGGTTCTGACAAATCTGTTGCGAGAAAATCATCAAATTTGATGCAAAACTCAAAGTGGAGAAATTCAACACCTCAGTCCACCTCGCATCTCCGGAACAAAACAATCGAGAACGTCGCGGTGTGCGAATAAAGGCACGCTGAGGAATGGTGAGACTTTCGGAAGTTACTAATTGATTCGCTACCTGTCACTGTCACTTTTGCAGTGAGAGCGAAAGAGGGGGCGAAAAAGATCGCCCGACCGGTTGTTACTCATGCGAATCTTTGCATGGAGCTCTTTCGCTCTCTGTGTGCAACGACTCTGCCAGCCAACAACACCCAACAGTAGTTGGGGCAGTAGGACGCAACGGAGTACAAGCAGGTCGGCGGCAAGAAGTTGTCATAAAACGCGGTGCGGCTGGTAACATGTTTAGCGGTTATTATTGCAGCTGGGCGGCCTTTTGATCTTTCCCTTTTCCGTGATCTCTCTCAGAGCGCTCGTAAACGCTCGCTCCCAACGGATTGTAGTTCGCACCATCTGGTGTAGCTTTGCTGCACGTGAGATTTTCTTCCTTTTCCTTTTATATTTCTTGACACATCTTGTGGGATGTTGAACAGTGTAGTGTGTTAAAAACTGTGACTCTATGCAGTGAAATTTATCTCCGATTCAAAGCGTTCCACGGCACACTTCTTAGCGTCCAGAACAATCACACCCAACATAGGGCGCCGAGTTTCGCACCGTACGCTGCTCTACCAATCCGTTCTGGATTGTGCCAAGGGAACTTCATCCATCTTTCCGGCAATTCATTGGGTGATGAACAGAATTTACGATCGTTGCTTCGACTTCAGCGGTTAAGATCGGCGTGGTGTTGCCGGAGCGGATGACTGGCTGGAATGGCGCCTGGGAATGGAGCGGACCCTAGTCCAAGGTCTGCCGCTACTGCCTACCGATCTGACATATGGCCCCCACAGACCTAGACCGAGGGGGGCTGCTCACTGCCGGAGACAACGCTGACAGGCTGGCTGGCTTGCTGGTTCGTGAGGCTTCGCGATGTGCGTGGTTGCGTGGAAATGTAATTAATACTCAGCTGACCTACTTCAGTGCCGCGCACTGGCGTTTCCTTCGACCGTGGATAGCGGGGTAATGGCGGGGCGAACGCAGCACGGATGAGTTACGATGACGGCAGTCGTTTATCTCGGAGGTCTCCTAGAGAGGTCTAGTGATTGGACAGAGAGCGAACGACGGAGACCCGGCACTCTCCAACACTCGCACAGATGATGGAAGTCGGCAGATTAGAAATTGATTGAGAAATTGATCAATGCTTCCGACTGATTACCGAGCAGTTTTTGTTCGGGCGACTAAATATACCGAGCCGCTTACGGATCGTTATGGCATTTGTTTTATAAATCCAAGCTACCAGCGGACAATACCTCCGAACGGCGGGACAGACGAATTGAAAATAAAAAAAAAACTTGAATTTCTCACGAAAGCTCTGCTACATAACGAAATGACAAATATGACGAAGTCGTCTGCTCCGGTTCGGGATACCCGAAACATCTTAATTTCGAATCAGTATGCTACGACCCGACGGTTCGTCTTATCACAGCATTCAAATCGATTCACCCGGGCGAAACGCGGTACGCGATGAAAATACTTTATGTTCGTCGGCGTGTGTTTTTTTTCTCTCTCGTTTGCTTCTTTCCGATTTAACGAATCATTTCGGCATCGCGATCGTTGCCGGTTCGCTTTTGGCTGCGACTTGAAGTACAGATCATGGTTCGAAGTACGTTCGATTTATAAAACGGAATGACAGCAGCAAAAATCCCTCCACAAACCATCGCTGACCCAAAACAGTGTACCCAGGACATTTGGCTTTCTTATCGGAATGAGAAGAAAGCCGAATGCTTCGTATGAGACAGACAAAAAGGAAGGTGCAGCAAAGCTCAAAACTTCATGAACTTAGCATAATAATAATAATAATAACAATAAGCAACCGCGGGAGAAAACGCAAGGAAATAACAACTCGAGAATCGGCAAATGAAAACTCAAAAGAAGAGAACGAAAGGTATACGGCCAGGGATGAGCAACTTTTGTTAACTCTTTTTGAAAAGAGCGAAATAAGTTCTTAAAACGACAAAATATGTTAAACTATTTTAACGAGCATTATTTCTTCTTTTACTATAACTTTATATAATGTAAATGGAATGGAATTTTACTACTTATTGTTTTATAAGAAAAAAATGTGAAAAAGATCATCACTATATAAATTACTTGCACTAATAACGTTTATGTTTCCAAATGTCAGATGCAAACATAAAAAGAATGGCATACTTTAGCTTTAGCTCTTTAACCCTTCTGAATATTTTTTTCTATTTTCTATGTCATTCCATATAACATTTTGCATTATTGTTGAACATATATCATTTTCATAAATGCATGTCGCTTTTGATGTTCTGACATCGATTATTATTCCGAAAACACTAGAGGTTCAAGAAGTTTCTCAAGTTATTTGTCTTCAACAAATCGCAGGGGTTGCCGACCACTGCACAAAGCGTACATGAAAAGAAATCATAACGTTCGGTCAACGTGCAAAGGCAGTGCAAATCAGAGAGAATACGCGTATTCTTGACCGTGGCGGTGGAAAAATCCGCTACGCACGCGGATTCAACGGGGCCCAATTAATATTCACCTCGTTCTCGTGCCACCGGTGACAGATTATATGCCACATTTTCGGCTATTTTATGCGAAATAAATGTAGATGGAGCGACCAGAGCAGTGCATGCAGCTCGTGCTGCGTGTGCATTGTGTGCAGCCGGGCCGGAACAGCTTGACAGTTTGCGACGAGCACACAAAGACGATGGCGACGACGCGCAGCAAATAATAGCAGGACACAATGACAAAAGCGGTCGGTCGGGGTGCCATTGACACAAGGATCAAGTGTACCGAAATGCAGGGTGGACTCTTGTGATTTTTTTTTCGGGTAATAGTCTTAAATTAACTTCACATAAAAATAAAGGAGCGCAGTTGCGGCTCTTGTGGATACAAACAAGATCCTCCCCGATCCAGTAGGCATTGCGGGCGTGGTACGTACGAATATGGCTGCGTACGTGCTTCGTTCAGCCGACGGAGCAATCAAACAAATGGCTCGCACCAAATGACAATCGACCGGGGCCGCAACAAGCGGCTCGCTGCATAATGAAACGATTATTACGTTCTTAATCACGCGCAGTAGAACCTTTTAAAGTTGCTGCATTGTTACTGGCTGCAATGGCTGCGACACGTGCTTGGTTCTCTTGGTTTTGCGATCACTTCGATGAATCAGCTTCAGCTCCTTCAAAGCCGTCCTGTCGTTCGTTCGTTCGTTTGCTTTTGGTGATAAAATGGTTTGAGTCGCTGCCAAAGGACACTCCTCAAATTCTTCATTTGTATTTCTGGAGTGAGAATAAAAAATTGCTACACAAAAAAGAAACATGATGGAAAAAAGAAATCGAAGGAAGCAAGTACAACGCGGTGTATTTTAACGACTGAACGACAGAGAAAAAAAATCGGAGATCGTTCAGTTACCCTGTGGGGGGTGCGAATGTCTGTCCACTCGCTGGCGACGAAGATGATGCAAGCCGAAAAACATCCGGTCGACAAATTGAGGACAAGACGCTGCCCGAAAGGATAAAGATAAAAAGTGTCTGGCAGTAACAGCAACAGCAAAACATACACACGCGTGTGGCGAAACAGGGAAACACGTGCGATAACAAATTGGGAGAGGTTCGAAAGGTTGCAGTAGGAACACAAAAAGTATTTTAAAAATTGTGTTTTATTTTCAAATGTTCTTGGAAGTAGTTTCCTATGTGTTATAAATGAATGTTTACAAACCTATTTAAACGTATTTTAACATGTAACTACAAAAAATAAACAATCCGCCATTATTTGAGCAATAATTGTACTTTTTTTATGCGGTAGAAAGAAAGAGGTGAAGAAATCTTCCTTGCGTATTCCGTGTGCAGCGTCGAAAATTATAAAACCATCAGATGCGGCACGGTAATGACGACAATAATGCGTAAATAAAGTATTCCATTTTATGGTGCGCCACGGTGAGCCGAGGTTAACGTGTCCTGAATACCGGCGCAGTGTATAATTTGCTCCGGTCGAAAACCCATCCGCGAAGCGTATCCTTTGTAGTTGCGTTTTTCGTCCTTCGGAGTCTGAAGTAGGTGAGGGGGCGCAAGTGTCAAATGTTTGTATAAATTAAAAACATATTCTATAACATTTCTTGTGGACGACTGTCCTCAGGAAACGTTCTCAGTAGCAAAACACGAATACCTTGATAAGACCAACATTTCGAACACTAATGGGAAACAGCTATCTAAGACACCTTACGGTCATTTTCGGTGTCAATTGACACGTTGAAGGCAATTTTTTGCTTTTATGGAACGATTGATCTGAACGCGTAAAAGTAACCCTACTTTCATGGTTTCAGCTTCATCCGGATATGCAAAAAATCTTCTAGGTGTCATTTGACCCCTCAAATTATCGTTGAGGTTCAGTGAATTTGTTTCAAAATTTTGATTTTATCGCATTATCACACAGCTTAAAGATGCAAAAGGTATCAAATGACACCAAAGAAGACCGTTAGTGTGAAACCATCAGAAAGGTGGGAAAAGAAGAGGATTGGTTTTATTGCTGTCTTCGCGCACAGTTTGAATCTCATCCGTTTGTCAGCAGCATTGTGATCGACCCGATCGCTTCACGCCTTGACACGGAGGCTGCTTCGAGGACTTTGCCAGTAGCTTCGCTTCGTCCCGATGGCGACAGTTGAAGTTAATCCTTTTGCTGTGCGAAAAGGGTCCGCTGTGATCGCTCGTTGCAGCGCTCTCTCTTTTTCCCTCGCATTCGAGTATCATTTTAATAAATTAAAGCTCAAATCGAACGCCAGTTACAATCCTTTCCTACCGGCGAATCGGCGGGAGAAAAGGCTCCGTCCAGGTGAGAGTACACCTTCAACCATAACGTTTTGGCATGCGACTTTATGCGACACCGGCCAGGACAGGTTCGGGCAATAAAATGAACGATAAACGCACTCCCACGAATGCGCGCCAAACACGTCCGAAAGCGGTAGGTGAGTGTAATCGTGTCTGATAAAAACTGATAAGTTGTTAAACCGACCGAACGAACACTACACTGGAGAGGCTCGCTGGTTTCAAATGTTCGCGAAGAAAGCAATCGTTGTGTTGTGAAAGTAAAATGTCGCTGATTTCGCTGACTCCTGCAAGCTCGCGAAAGGATAGCGTAGTTATAGCACGGAAATGTGACTCTCAATTGCATTTGGCCTTTTCGTTATGCGTTATTGGTGCCGTTAAGGTAAATTAACTAGCATATTTAAACAGTTTTGATAAGCGGGACCTGACGCTGACCTGGGCAAGTGTCGTAAACTAAGGATTTGTCAAAACATTTATGCCCCGGCAGTACATGCAACGCAAAACTTGTATCTGCTATGGAGTACATTTGATTTGCCGTTAATTCTAATGCCGCTAGCTGCGGCTGAAGTTAATCTATAGTGCTAATCGATCTAACGGTATCATTTTATTATCCTCATTATATACCGAAAGTCACCGATTTGCCGCTGCCACCGGTAATCTTAGCCCGGGCAGGTGCAAACGTTCAGCCTGCAGCTACCAGCTCGGTTTTACTACCCCGGTGACATTACGGGACAGATCTATTGGATAGGACTGGTCGGATTAAGTGGATCTGCCACTGCGAGATTCGCGCGCCTTTAAAAGAGACTTCCATTCTATTTACGCCAACATTAGACAACGAGATTAGAATGTCCGGATCTGCCCGTAACTGTCCGGATCCGCCAAAAGGTTTCTGATCCCTGTTGTATACACCAATAACTGAGTTACACCATTTTTAGTTCCCATAGCAACGATCTGCGTATAGGTTAACAACAACACATCGCAGGGAACAATCATCCCTCACTGTAAACGAAAAACAAAACGCTTCACCACGGAAAGGAAGCACAGGAAGCGTTTTCGCGAACTCGCATCTCCGCGCCGGCAAGTTCGCGTTCGGGTTGCCGTTTCCGCCCGGTGTTCCAAGGCCCTGGCCCTGTATACGCGTTCAGCTTGGCTCAAAACTCCGTGTGTTGTTGTGTTTTTTATTACCTTTATTCATCCCGAGCGTTGGACGCGCGCGCTGGTGCGGTTTGTTTTATTGCCGCCGATGTCGCGGAGTCATTTACATTTCTACACCATAAAAATCCTGGCCTGCCGCGTTGGTTTGTTTTCACGTTCGTTCGGTCGTCCGTCCGTTCGTTCGTTCATTATGGTTTGCTTTCGTTTCTCTGCAGGGACGCATCCGACCGTGACAGCAGCAGCAGCAACAGCCTGATTACCTGGCGGCGCAAAGGTACGGGTTTAATCGTGGTGGCGGCGAGTCGCCCGACCGGAACGGAACCGTACCT
The DNA here is from genome assembly GCA_002091845.1 of Anopheles cracens. NCBI lineage: Eukaryota > Metazoa > Arthropoda > Insecta > Diptera > Culicidae > Anopheles > Anopheles cracens. Next base: position 74,913 of record KZ072505.1, read on the forward strand.
CGGTCGTACCGCCCTGCCTTGCGGATTGCAGCTGCAGCAGGGCTTCTTCACCGGTGTGACTTATGGACTCGGTTGCTCGTTGTCAACTTGATCGGGGGCGAGGCCTCCCGGCCGTGACTGTCCGGCCAGCTCCGGGTCGCTCCGGAGTTCATCGTACCTGCAGCGTACTTGTTGAGGTGCGGCTCGAACTCTACCACTAACTACTGGCCATCACGGGAAAATCTGTGCCAGCGCTATGTAACGTGTACGAATCCTGTTAATTTGGAACGTTTTACGACCCTTACTGCAACGTTTATAATTGCCGTACGTTCTCTTTCCTGGTACGATCATCTGTGGACTTCATGAACGATAACAGGCACTGTTTCCTAAGCTGGACGGCCTTTAAGATACCTTTCCGACGTGAGTTCCCTTGTATCTAGATCCCGCTGGATTCGGAATACGCCATAAAACACTGATTTTATATCCATTTGATCGAACACTCCACGTGGTTTGTTGACCCTATGTCCTTGTGATACACAGAGAGAATACAGAAATAACATGTAGGCCGTACTATATACTCTGTAAGGGGTATGTTTGGACAAACTAGCCAACGGATAGGGATGAGATATTCGAATTTGGTTCATAGCAATCTGAAGGACAAAGATCTCGAGCGATGATGGTGTGTTTTATTCAATTCATACCATAGTTTTATACCAACAGCAGTTCTTTGGGACATTAGTAGAATGGGAATTCAGTCGATACTTGCTGCTGTGATTGTGGTTGATCATTTCCCAAAAAAGATGCATCATTTTAGCTCATAGAAGTGTGAAGACATAATTGAAATACTTAAAAAGTTCTCGTACCATTACTGCCGCTACTAGTTCCTGGAAACCGCGGAAGGCTTTGCGGGGTAGGTTCTGATTATTTCCCCAACCGTGTTCAAATCATATTTCGGCTCTCATAATTAGGATCGTTAATCCTTCCGTACAGCGTTCAACCGATTCATACACAATCTACAAGGCTGGCGTTAATTTCCAACCCGATTGAATTCCTCCCGGTGTCGATGTTCGATCGATTACCGGCTAACGATCGCACCAAAGTCTGGCGGATCCTTTCATCTGCGCCTTGCCTGAGCAAACACGGCGGTACAATCAAAATGATCCTCCCGCTCGCCTCCGTGCTCGTGCGGGGTCAGCGGCGAACTGCCGACAGGAGGGCGTTTTGTTGGTTTTATGTGGGAAAATGAGCTCACCATGAAGGTCAGCAATGATTAGCGACTATTTGCTCATTACACCAGTCCAGCTCACACGCACCGCGTCCGGCACGGTTGTGTGTTTGCTCCGAGTTCCGCGCTTTTTGGCAAGAAGCTTGTGGTCATTTATTGAGAGAGCGAGAGAGAGACATTCATGCGAGGTTCCAGTTACTTTACGTCGTTTTTTTGTGTGTTCTGTGATCTATTAAAAGCACATCAGGCTAGGATTAGGGTGGATTTCGTGAAATATTCTTCTGTTTGCTATATCTGTCAGCATCAAAAGGCTCGATGTTCCGGGATTGACACTCTAAAGCCTTCAGACTTACGAGGTTCCGAAGACATACCATTCTATGTGTTCCAAGTTCCTCGAAAATACAAGCCAATGCATTCGTCGCTATCAAAGCACCACCGAAGCAAGCGAAGGATACCGATAACCTCCGCCGAGGAAAAAGGAACAGAGCGAACAGCAGCGCAGAGAACCGTCCAGAGGAAATGAAAGCAAAGCTCAAGAGGTAAATTAATTTATGAGTTGAACTTTTATTCACCTCCCATCCGTTGGCCAAAGATAAAAGGGATAAAAAGGGGGTGGGGGCCAGAAGGGAGTGTGGATGGCCGTTTTCTCTCTTCCTCGCTTCCTTGCACTTCCATCATCATCCGGCCTCGGATATCTCAGAGCGCGCGCGCGCCCGGCCGCTGCTATCTCAAACGCCATCTCTCTTGCTCACTTCCTTCAGATTTTTCCGTTGGCACACGAAGTGCCGGCGCCGCCGTGCTGCATGTGTCTAAGAAGGGTGTGTGCCTGTGCGGTGTGCTCTTCCTGTATGTGCGCTCGTTTGGGTAAAGGGTTCTTTTACCTTTTGCGCGCTCGTGGTTTGGTGAATTTTTCGACCGGAAAAGGTCTTTTGGCGTGCGTTTATACGTTTTGTTTAATTGTACCGCAGACTTTCGTTCGGCGCACCGATCACTAATTAGCATGCAACTGTTGCAGGCTCCGAAACGAGTTCTTCGCCCCGGTTTGTCCAGAACCGGAAGCATCTTTATCGGTTTGCTGAATAATCGCCGCATTGACGCATGCGCACCAACACGTGGTTAACTTAATTCGGTCAAATGGTTTCAAACTGGAAGGAGGATGAAAGCAGTGTGAAAGGGCATGGGAAAAACTCCTAACATGTAGTATTTTGAGGGTTTCTGAGCTGTTAGCTGAGCGTGTTAAACATTGGGTTTACAAGTAAGTTTTCAAAGTTTTTTTTCGTCCTTATAACTTTTGGATGTATTATCAGTAAATTGTTATAAAGATATCATTGATATATAAAGTATCAAAACGAGCTATCAGAGGTCAGGAGATACGGGATGGCTGGACATTGACTAGATAATCTCACAAGATTCAACGTTTCTGGATCTTAAAGTCCAGATGTTCACATCCGACATCTATTGAAGACTGATCTCTTCTGATCTTTTGCCAAACGCCGGAAACTTTCATGTAGACCCAATGATATCTTCGTACAACGAAATGCCCGAGGCGTTGATAAATAGTTCAACTCTACTTTAAAGTTGCAAATGTCTTCTTTCTAGCCATTCCATCCTCTTATCTTGCATCCTGCGTACAAAAACAAATCAAGCCCACGCTGCTTCCGGGAAGTAATCTATTATGTCTTTATGTATATGGCGAAAAAAAAACTGTCCACTCCGAGGTCAAGACACTCAAGACAGTTCCTCCCGAGGACATCCTCTACCGTGCCCCGGACGCAGGAAATGCGACGCGTGCGTTTCTTTCAGGAAAGCTTCTGGGGGCACATCCGTTCGACAGGATGAAAGTGCAGCGACGATCCAACACGAAAGCGAGCTCCCTTTCGCACTCGCGCGCCCTGAACATACGAGAAAGAACCGAAACAGAAAACTCCACTCATCAGCTCATCGGGCACGATATGCAAATGGGGCTCGTATAATTTTATTGGACATTCGCAGGTCTTAGGTGCGCGCTACGAATCCGATGCCGCTGCGAGATCCCAGGGCCGCGATCCCTTTTCGGTGCCACGCCACCCGGTCTCGCGGGCCAAAAATGGACTGTCAATAAAGCGTTTTGATCGGTTTTAAAATTTGTTGCTCGCCTGGCTCGACTTCTTCCCGCCGGTCGTCTGTACACACATACACACAATTGCCGATTGTTGCTGCGTGCCACTCACCCAGTCGGGAGTCGAGAGACTGCAAAGAGAGAAAGAAATGGAAATGGAGATTCCTTTATTGGAGTTTTATCGCGCCTCGTGGTCGGAGCCGGGTCCTTTACCGGGTCCATCCCTGGTGACGGTGCGGCACAGTCCTTTCGCTGGATGCTCCGGTTGCTTCGATTGGAGATTCGGGTGATTTTTGTATTGGAATGGGCGCTTGGTGACCACAAAGTAGGCTATCATCGCTGAAGTTTTCGGTTCGTCCATATTGGACACGATCGTGTTTTGAGACAGCGCGATTCTGATATGAAAGTTTATCATCTCTTAACATTGTTGTGCGATAGAGTCGTCTCCTATTCCAGAGCGTAACTGAGAGATACATAACCCTACAAAACCTTGTATGTCCCACGGGAACCAGAACATGGACATTGAAAGCAAACGTTTCCTTGTGTGAAAGCAGAGAGGGAGAAAAAATACGCTTGTAAGAGAGTGTGTAAGCGATGTTGCAAATTAATGCGTAAGTCGCAATCGAATCACTGCCAGAAGACGTTAAGATTACACTCTTGCACTCTTAAGTTGTGGAGCGGCAGCAGCAGCACCACCAAAGTGTGCCTTGGAAAGGCGATCTCACAGGAGTCCGATGTGTATGTGTGTTTGAGGAGGTAAACAATAAAATAAACAACGGAATCAGACCGACTCAGCGAGCCTGGCGCTGGCTGGCGGACCTGAGAACGTACGAATTGCCCAGTACATGATAAGAGCGCTGAATCGGTTGCGTCAGACCATTCCCAGAAGTGAGTGCCAGGGATGTTGTGGTGTGGCCCCAGAAATATGGGAAGCATCGTTTGAAGAGGGGTGCGTGTATTTTTATTTTATTTACTTTTGCCCTACACTTCTTCCCATCGTGCCCCATTGCCGCGGGTTTGTTTTTTTTTTCGTGCGGTTTTCTGTGTGGAGGCCGCAGGAATCGGGGTCGACGCCGCCGCCTCGGTAAGGACGATCGGTTCGTTGTCTCTTGCCGCTCCGGCTGCCCATTCCCGGCGTCAACCACACGGTGTCGTACGATGATGATGAAGAAGCAGGAAGAAAGAGTCATGTTTAATGTAATCCAACAATCCTACCGGGGGCCCGCTGGTCGTACGATCACGATGGGGCCAGCGTGTGAAGAAGAATGTCCGACGCAGGCAAGAAGAAATGAAAATACGAGAGGAAAAGTGGGAATGAAGTAGGGTTGCCGTTGCCAAAAAAAAATACTTTCGACTCGAATCAAAACCATAAAATGACAATTTATGTGCGAAGAAGACGCGCGGCGTTTTGCGTACCGGTGCGAGTGTGCGTGTCGCTGGCAGGAACTCGCAGGAGTGAAGTCACCGGACCAGAAGGAAGGAGTCCGCGTCTGCGATTGTCCTCGCGGTCAGAAGGAGGTGGAAGGGCGCCAAACAGCTGAGGGGTAAGGTGTATTTGTGTACCGCGTACACGGCGCGTAAGAGTCGGAACGTCGAGAATTACCTCCAGGACGGGGCAAAAGAAGGACACGGGATACGGACAACAGTGATTGCTTACCAACGGTTGACGGTTACCACCAACGGAGGGACATTACGGTAATGAGTCGGCACTAAAGGTGGTCTTATGGTTATTTGATGCGATACCACCAGAGGGAGTGACATTCACTCGGCGGCGATACTGCGCTGTGATCCGTTCTTTGGACGGACGAGCAAAATCGGTTGAACGGGATGCAGTCATAAGTGTTCGAGTCGACGCAACGCGGAAGTGTGATGAACTAGGTTTTGAGCTTTCTTCTGTGAAAACCAGCTCCAAAGGGAGCCATAGTTGTGAGTCTGAGATTTGTCCTCAGAAACAGATGTAAACATAGTTTTTACCGGCTAAACCAGCGGTCGGGAAACTTGCAGATAATTGTATGCAATGCATATAGCTAAATAACCTTCAATTCAAATTGTTTATACCATATTCTTAATCATTAGTAATCAGATAAGACTGTATGAAAGATTTCCTAAATCATTATCCGTTCGGCAATTGGCAGTATCCGATGGCGATTCTGTTTTCTGTTTTATATAACGTGATTTGAATCATTCAGAAACCGAAAATAATGTGAATCTAGTAAATCTTAAAAGTTTGCTTATTTCTGTGTAACGATCTTTTCCAAACGATCGGATTCGAAACGTCTCGGATTGCAGCTTTCAGAAGCTTTCGGAAAAGCTCCTCGCAACGGGTGCGATTTGCTTGACATTTTTTCGAATACTTCTCGCTTTCTTGCTTGCCATCGGTGCCGGAAACTGTCGCTCTGTCATCGGCTGCTGGCTGTTTGACGTTTGCCGCTTGCTTCCTCTTTTCGTTTGTGACTGAATCGACGAGAACATCCAAAATGGTACGTGATCGTTTTATTTTTCGATTATTCAGGCAGTTTACGCCCCTATTTCGGCATTTAACGCGCTGTGGAACGAAAATTGTGCAACGAATGCAATGGGAACTGCCGTGCAATCAATTTTTCGTGCCGTAAAGTGCCGAAATCGGTGTTTACTGCTACCGAGGAGTCCTCGGTTCTCGGGCGGGATTCTAAGGTTATGTTGTGTGCGGGTCGTCGGTGCACCAGTGGTAAAGTGGAACCGTTTTCTCCGTCCCTTTCCCAGGTCAACGTGCCGAAGCAGCGTCGTACGTACTGCAAAAAGTGCAAGGTTCACCGTGTGCACAAGGTGACGCAGTACAAGAAGTCGAAGGAGCGACAGGCGTCCCAGGGTCGTCGTCGTTACGATCGTAAACAGAAGGGTTTCGGTGGTCAGACTAAGCCCATCTTCAGGAAGAAGGTAAGAAAGCGACCCGCTAATCTGAGTGATACGCTATGAGTCCTTACACTAATCGTGCATTCTCACTCTACTGCTTCCCACTAACAGGCCAAGACCACCAAGAAAATTGTGCTGCGTATGGAGTGTGTCGACTGCAAGTACCGCAAACAGACCCCACTGAAGCGCTGCAAACACTTCGAGCTCGGTGGTGACAAGAAGCGCAAGGGCCAGATGATCCAGTTCTAAGCTGGATCGCGCTTTAAAGTGTGCTGCATTGTGCATCGAGGTCTGGCAGCAGAATTCTCTCCCGGCCGATATGTTGCTATTGACCCAGCGCGGTGTGCAGTTCTGGTAGAATAGGTAGGCCCGCTCCCGGAAGCAGTCGCGGTCGATTGTTGCACAGATTACGTTCTGCGAGTTCGGCAGATGTTTCACGATTGCATCGAGACACTTGTTCGAACACTGCTTGTTGCCGGACGCAGTGCAGGGGAAATGTTGCATCAGCTCTAGCTGAATTCCGGGGTTGCCCTTCGGTTGTTCCGTGCGGTTGAGTCGGTTAAACTGACCGGTGAGGAAAATGGCACAAGTGCACGGTACGGTGGTGACCGAATTGCGCTGCACGTCGGCCATCCGAAACCTGGAAAATTTTACTGCACATGCTGCTTGTGCGAGCGCAAGGAGAGCAACCAGGCACGCCAGGTATGACGAGGGTGTCCGTCGAAAATCCATTCCTGATGATAACTTCACTATCACTAACTAGAACCTGGAGCGATGTGTCGTGGCTAAGATCAGCTTTCTACTGGTCATCATGGTTTGAAAAGAAAGTTTGCGTACTTCGTTCAACTTAAACTCAACTTCAGCTGTTTGCTTTTTATGTTGTTCTGTGTTTGGATACACCCATCACGTTGCAACACCTTTCACTCTACGCTATATACAAGTAACTGCTGAAAAAGCTGCACTTTTGACATGGTTTTTGTTTTCACTTCCGCACCGCAAACAATTTCGCCTGGCCTTCGAAAACAACGCGATCGTCTTGTTTGCTTTCGTACGAAACGGTTACAATTTTTCTCATCTCCTCCACCGTGCGATGACGGCATTCAGGAACGCTCCGTTGACGAATGTTTTGCTTTGCGCGACGTGTATGGGATTGGTGTCCCCCGTGAGGGCCACGAACAGCCGCACGTCGGAGTCGCGAAATGTTCTCGACAAGCTGTAAACAGCGCCCACTGTGGGAGGAACGTTCCGAGTGCAGTTGCTTATCCATCTTGCCGTCGTGCTTAGCTTAGGCCAGTGCATTTGTTCTACGCTAAGTCTTCCGACAGAATGGTTGCCAAATTCGATATTCGAGGATTTTTAGACTGTTTAAGCTGTTGTATCAAGCTCATGAAACATTTGTCCTGCCTCAAGCGTGGGGCTCTGCTATCGTTCAACAAAAGGGAGTAGCACGTTAGGGTGTTGCAGACTATCTCGCAGTCGGTCCGATGTTTCTCCAACAAGGCTCGTAGATGGCTGAATCCGTTGCTGTGTTCGAAGTACTCGGCAGCTGCAGGATCTAGGGACACATTAGTCAGCCCCACGATGGCGTGCAAAACAAGCAGACGATCCACAACCCCGTGCCCCGATAGCTGCACGATTTCGAAAAATAGTTCGTGTGCCTTCGCTTCCAATAGGAACTTCCAGTTTATGGGGTCGTAAGCGAAGTTAGCTAAGTTGGCTGTCACTTGCTGTTGGGCTTCTGCAATGGTTAGACCAAATAGAAGTGATTTAGAAAGAAACAAATCTCGTACGAAGTATTGGTTCGTTACCTATGTTCGATGTTTCGTAATACTCATCCACAAGCAGTTTCAAGTACGTCCTGCGATTGATTCCTCCGTCGGGAGTTCGTCGTTTTAATCGCTCCTGGGTGCTGAACATTTCGGGAGTGTGAAAAGAGCAAAAGGAATAACACATATGCTTTGGCTTTAATATCTTTTTATCCAACGGATATGCCCTACCGACAGATGTTATTTTACTGAATTCTCCTATGTTTACAAAACACCACGGTATCGAAACGTCAGTACACCCGCGGACAGGATTTAGCAGCGAATAATGATTGCCTGGCAAAATGCATCGAGCCGCTGAGAGAAGTTGCTGATGACAAAATTCAGATGGTTGTTAAATATATATTAAAGTTGTTTGGTACCTCGAATTATATTTTCTATTTCATGAATAATGTCATCCACGCGACTCTGTTTAACTACACGATTATCATTTGACATTCATACACTGTCAATCGGTTTGTTGACATATTAAACGTCAGTGTAATCTCAATAATAAAGTTGGCAAATTCTACGAAAGAGTTTCTGTTTTCTTTTCTCGTAGTACCAATATTTCTTCGAAATCTATTTCAAATTTCATCTTACCCGTTTTACCGGAAGCACTATGCTTTGTAGACAGAGTGTTAACTAAACTGTAAACTTTCTCGCTATTCGCTGTGCGTACTAACGTTCGGAATCATGAACACAAGCCAGAGTTCCGATCAGGTGATAATTGTAGTACCCTATATTTACTCACTGGTTTGCGCTGATGTCATGCAATAAAATTCGCTCTATGGCCTCTATTTCGTAGGAATCTGGACGGAAACCGAGTCCGTTCGATAATCTGAGCAGAGACGACCTCGTGAAAAAATGTAAAGGACTGCTGGGAATTGCGCAAAAAGCCAAACAAGCAAAAGATGGTAAAATTAGCCACGTTTCTCATCCCTCGCGAACAGTGATACGTTTTCCGTTTCAGAATGCCAGGAAGAAAACCGGCGACTTAAAGAGCAGTTGAGTCATTTCGAAACGCAGAAGAATGCTGATAAGGAATGCATCAAGGCTATGCAGGAGGTGGCCGATTCGTACATGGATCAGAAGCTTCAAGCAACGATGAGGGTTGATGAGCTGGAAAAGCAACTGGCAAAACTGAACACACAGCTGACCAGCGAAAAATCCATACTCGAAGAGGCAAACGAGGCGCTGCGAGCTGAAATGGAGCAGCTGAAGCAGAAGCTAGAAGTTCTGGAGCGGGATGCGAAAACGTTTTCTGCGGAAAGTTTCTCCGAGCTGAGGGAAGAAAATTCAAACCTTGAAAAGGAGCGGATAGCACTCGAACAGGAGCTGATAAAGCTGAAGGGCAGCCAGAAGGTGTTAGGTGACGCTGCTGCTACACCGAGGGAGGAGAAACTTATTCGCAAACTAAAGCTGTACAAAGCCAAAGTGCAGGAAATCAACGCCAAGCTGCTGTTGCTGAAGTCGGATCGAAAAATCTTACTAAAAACAGTGAAAGAATATTCGGACCAGGTTCCGAAGTGGCAGAAGGATTTGGTTAATGCTTCGAATGTTCTGTTTGAAAAGATACGTGCCCTGGAACTGGAAAAGAGTGACCTTGGTGAGGCACTGGAAAAGCATGAGGCAGTGGAAAAGGAGCTCCGTGAGAAAAACACGAATCTGGAACGAAGAATCACGGAGCTTATGCACGATTTGGAACAAAAGTCCTCCAGTGACCTAGATCAAATCGACAGTAATCGTGCAACGGAGAGCAATAATGAGATCCTGCAAACCGAAATAGAACGACTGAAGGATTTGATTGCGGCGAATGAGAATGAACGCCTGAGAGAACTGTCTGAGTACGAAAGCAAGTTGCAGATCGATGCCACTGAGAAAGAAAATCTCGTCAGAGATTTTCAAACAGCAAATGAGACCATTTCGGAAATGGCTGAAAAAAATCAAATACAAGAGAACATTCTATCAGAAAGCATGGAAACGCTGAAGAATACAAATGCACAGCTAGATGAATATAGGAAACTTGCTAATAACTTCGAAGTGCAAGCCAAACAACTAGAAGAAAGCCTTCAAAAGCAAATCCAAAATTTTGAACAGTGTAGCAAGCTTCAAGAAAGCCTACAAAAAGATGCCGTTAGTCTCAAGTATCAATTGGAAGCGTCGGAAAAAGAAAACCAACGCCTTCTAGCTGATTTTACCGCGCAGTCCGCTGTAGGAGATGAAAGAACGGCCACAATCCAAGTGCAATTGAACGATGCTCGACAACAGCTGAGTGATATGGAGAACGAGAACGAAACTTTAGTTAAAAAAGTAGCCACATTGGAAGCTGATGCCCAGGCACAGGCATCAAAGATGGCAGAGGAAAACCAACAGGTTATGCAGAAATTGATAGTGGAAAATCAAAACCTGGAAGCACAGCTTGCGCAGCTGGCCGAAAAATTGAAAGCAAGCGTGTTCAAAACCAAGAAAGTGCAGGAACGCTGCGAACATTCCGAAAAGGAACTGGAATCCGTAAAGCTACAAATGGACGGTCTAAGTTCCGAAAAGAATCGGCTGTTGGAAGATCTGCAAGAAGCGAAAACTAGGATCGAAGAACAAAACGAACAGTTGTTGATTCGTTTGAAGGAAAAGGAAAGCATCATAGATGAGTTGGAGAATGTTAAAGATCGCATGTCAAGAAACGCAGCCGAATATAAGGAAAAACTGCAACAGGACGATGATAAGCTTGTTAACGAAGCACAGAAGCAAGTGCAACAGTTGCACGATCAAATAGCAGCACTCAACGAGACCCACGATCGTCTCAAATCGGAGAACGGTGAGCTTCTTGTGGAACTGAAAGAAATAAACGAAATGCTCAAGGACAGAGGAGAGGTAATTAATCTACAGCTGTCAAAAATATCCGAGCTGCAAGAGAAACTATCGCGCGCCGAAACGGTCGAAGTCGAGCCATTGAAGCAAAAGATTGATCTGCCCCAAAAAACGGTCCGCGAAAAAGACGCCGAGCTGGAGAAACAGCGCGATGAGCTGGCCAAAACAGGAGAGCCGCGTGCGTCATTTGACCGCGGTGTTGGCGGAAGCGGAGCAGGATCTCGCGAAGCTAACGCAGCTGAACGAGCTTCTGAAGGAGGAGGTACGTCGACTGCAGCGTTCCATCGAACGCGAAGCTCACGTCCACAATTCGGAGTATTTGAAAAATGTGATATTCAAGGTAAGGTGTAAATACGCACAGTCAAGTTGTCAGGTCTATTGATCGTACACGTGCACGTTTCTTTCTTTCTCCGCAATGTCCATCGCTGCTTTATTAGTTTGTTACCCTGAACAATGGCGACGAGCGGTCCAGGTTGGTGCCGGTGTTGAACACTATACTTAAGTTAAGTCCCGAGGAAACCGCGAAATTGCAGAACGTTGCCAAAGGTACGGACGAAGCGCTCCTGGGCATGGTAGACTGTTGGCTATAATTATTTTCCATATCCTTGCTCTCCCCTGGCAGGTTCTGATGCTGGTGGTGCCCGCGGTTGGACGGGTTTGCTGTGGAGTTAGAAGCTGCCGTGTGTTTACCTTTTCCATTCCTGGTTAACGAGTTTATCATATATCTTTATTAGATAGTTCCTATGCAGTGTGGACACTACTACTGCCAGTCGACAGGAGAATCTTCCCGTCGTCGTTCCCGTCCGGTTTTAAGCAAAGTTTAAACACAAAACCAACACAAAACCAACATCATTCCTTTTTACGTCAACTCTTCCCCTATTCTGATGTTGGTTTGATCGATACTACGCAATACAGTGGTTGAATTATTTCATAATGTTTCATATAACGACGTAACTGTAAAATACATAATTCTATAAACCATTTCTCGTTTGCTTGTCCATAGTGTAAAATATTAGCGAAGGTTCTGGTTTGCTTCGGTTGTGCAATATATCGCTTTATGTTAAAATGGACCTAATTATTTTGTTTTTTCTTCGTCATAGTTGAGTAAAGATTTAAAACGAATAAAATCTGGAGAATAGTTTAAATCGTGAAGAACTTCAATATTTTTCAGTTGCGTTACCCATCAACAGATGGCGCCACACAATTAAGGTTGCAGTGATATTTGTTGTGTATGGCTGGTATATGTTTCAATAAAAATAGCATCCCCTACAGGGAAATTTGAAAAAAAGATCGCATTTGATTTAGAGTTATTTTAAATTAGTCTATTTAGTAATATAGAGCCGACTACAACTCTAGGTACGCTTCATAACGACAATAGTGTTACTTTACCATGGCGTTTGAAATTTGAACGGTATCCACACCTGAACTAGAAACGTCCCAAAAGTCCTCATATTTGTCCCATCGCCGAGCACCGGTCGGCGGATCGTAATTAGTGTTCATTTTGGACGCGTACATTCGTTCATCCATTTTGGGATGGGAGCTAAATTTAGGTGCACGTAGGGCCCACGAGGGGAGACGAATTTCGCACCGGAGCAATTTGGCATGTGCGAAACCAGATTCATCCATTTCCTTTTCCCCACGGACGGACGGATGCAGACGGTTGGGGACCGGGCGAAGCACAGCGCGTACTTGATATGCGCGCGTGTGTGTGCAAAAAACATGCGCGATTTTATCGCCGCGTCTTCTTTGTTGTGTTCGTCCCCCGGCGGATTTGCCGTTTGCAAACGACCGGTATGTGGCGTGCGCGACGCGGCGGTCCTCTTCGCGACAGATATACATAGAGCACTTTATCCGTCTGGTCTCAGGCCATGTTCGTGGTGCTGTTGTCTCGCTTGGGTTTGCGGTGTTGTTGTTTTTTTTTGTTCTCTCGCGCAGAGATGAAAACAGGAGACACAGTGCTCGCGTAACCAAGCGTAACTCGCTCCTCGCAATGGTGTAAATCATGCAGATGAACTCCGAATGCAACCGCACGAGAGATTCAGCGGGTGTGCTGATCTTGACTTTTTTTTTGTTGCTGTTATCAGATTTATGGTTTTTGTCACGCCGCTTTTCTCAATCTTGCAGCCGTGTCTTGGCAGCATATTGGACAATTTATTTCATCTCGTAATTGCTGACATTTGAAAGGAATTACAAGAGAAACCAATTTGCCGGCCGGCTGCACTATGGAACCAGGTGCTGGCAGTGGATAGTGCGAATGGTAAATACTTTATTATTATGAATCCTTAAATATCAGAAGAATTAATCAAATATACCAGAAAAAAAAACAAAAATGATTTCATTTTCTCTCGTTGAAGATTCTATTACAAAACTAATTTCCTTTCTTAACTCCCAGCTAAACCCGCAGCCACCAACGTAGGTTTTGAACGTCCCACGGTACGGGCCTAATGTGCAGCTGGGCAGCGGAGATGAATTCGCAAAGATGAACACATTCGTCCCCCCATCCCCATGCTCTCCTCCCCCCGGCGCGGGGTTGTTCACTCGCCGCGATGGGCTGCGCGGCGCATGTTCTGAAAGTGAAGTGAAAATTCGGCCTTTCACTCCTTTGTGCTCGTGGTAAGTGGAACGTTTTTCCGTGCGCTCTTGCAGAACATCTTGTGAAAATTTCTGGAAAATCCTAACCAGCGGCCCATTCTAAACCTGCACACGGCCAGAAAGGGAAAGTGCGTAATGATGGGGTGTTTAGTTATTGCGTGCTTACCTGTACAAAACCCCCCCCGGGTGCTGCGAATTGTGGCGTGTTGCGGGCGATGTTGCAATACCGGTTGCGTGGATCGCACCTTTGCCGGTGTGGCAACCGACGTCGGGATGGATTTTCCACAAATTTTCACACCATGTGCAGGGTATAGATGTACTTTAGGCTGCATGCATTGCAAGGTTTCGGGTAGAAACGGGTTCACTTTAGCGACGGACCGTTCAACCGCCGTTAGTGTTTTAGTGTCGCCTAAGACCCCGGATTTTGCTTGAGGAAACTTTTTCCCTTGCGTTAAACACCGTCACGGCATACTGAGTGGGCACATTAGTCTTTGAAACGTCGCAATTGACGTTTTTTTCCACCCCCGGACACGGTCGTGTGTTTGATCGAGGAAACACATCTAGACAGCAGGAAATCCATGGCAGGCTCCTCCTGGCGAGAGCGGCAGAAAAGGATAGCTAGCCGGTTGGGCCAGCAGGTGAGCGGTGTTGTGCGTGCGAGCGGGAAGGCACCACATCCCGAACCTTTCCTTATTGCTCAGCGACGGAGCAAAACTTGGGCAAAACCTCGACTGGAGCCCAGCAGAGCTCATTTCGTCGCAGCTATCGAAAGCGAACGTGCGCTGGTGCAATTTAGTCCTTGTCCTGCTCGAGTGTACCCAGTAGTGTGTGTGTGTTTTTGTGCGTGTGTGTGTGTGCATTTGACATTAGCAATTGTGCATTGAAAAGGCTGCACTTCGTAAGTAAAATGAAGATCCACGGCGCAACTACAAATTTATGCGTAGTTCTTAAGCATCTTTCCGCCTTTTTTTCTGGTTTCGGGCGAACACATTCACCGGTTTGCCCCTAAAAGCTAGGTTAGGTTTTCGTGCTACACTTCAGCGCGGCCTCGTGGCTGCCTGATGAGCAGAAAATGTGCTTTTCTATATTTATACCGACATGTCACGGCAGCAGCGGGAGACAATGTCTCTCGGTACGCAAATTGCAATAGCTGCGCGAAGGGAGTGTGCGAAAATGAGGCAGGCACTCGGGAACGGCCGGGAACCGGGCCCGGGTCGCGCGGGTTCGTGCAGAAGCCGGTGGGGGCCTGCAAATGACGAACTACGGATGGTTTTTTTTTGCTATTCGGTTCGTTCTTTCGTCAAACCGTGAACACGAGATAGCTGAAAGCAAGATGTCTACCGCGTTGGAGCATCATCGCCATCATCACCAACATCATCGGTGCTAGTGATGTCCCCGCCGGGATGTCGAGATTTATTGCAGCCGTGGGATATAGATATTCCACAATGAATTACGATTTTACTGTATTTTTTTGAGTATTTTTGTTCGCATTTTCCTGGTAATCGAGGGAAATAGAACGAACATAAATTTCAAAGTATCCTTTGATGCCCGAACGGTGGAAAACATGGCTGACTTGGATACCGCCCGACGGTATGCTGACAACCGCTCCGTTTATAACATGTGGCGGGAGGGGAGCAAAAATCAATAACCGGGCGGTAAAATCACACTGAGCACTCTCACGCGCCGCACCGAGGCTCTCCGAGATGTGGAAAAGCCGGCACCATTCTGTCCCAATAGAATTGTGAGATGTTGCGATTTCTGAAATCGCCCGGCATTCGTTCCGAAGTAGCGTGGCAGCTATGCAACCAAGAATTAACTAAATTTTATTGCCATTGCTTCGATGATCCAGCAGGGATCCCTCGAATGCTGGTCCATGTGAGTCGTACGCTCAACAACAGAGGGCGCTGTCTTATTTTGAGCAGCATCTCTCGGATCTCTTCCCCAACGAAACAGCTTCGAGCATCTCGGGAAGACTCCACTGGCCATTCGCGGGCCGCTGTTGGGAACTCCTTTCCCAACATGTCTGTGATATCCCACATTTTTCAACGTTATTTCTTACCGGCTTTTGTACTCGGTGATTGCACAGAAACATAACAGGAGAACCCACAAAGTTCGTTCTACCTCCTCCCACTCCATCTTAGGCACATGCGGTGAGCACTGCGCATGAGCGTCGTTCCGTCGTTCGCTACCGCTACTTCCGTTCAGCACGACCTCCGCCAACTCTTTTCTTACCGGCTGGGTCAGGCGGTACGCGACGAACAAATCGAACGACATTCCTGTGCACGTCCATTTCCGTAAGATTTCGCTGTCAAGACGCTTGGCGAATGGTATTTGCCATCGCCGGCACAATCCATCCAGTACCGGGCGTCTCCATCGAGGTGTGGAAGAATTATGCCCACCGTACGTAGGAGGACCTAACGTTGTTGGGTATCGATTTTTATTGCATTATCGTGGAAACAGTACTTGAACGAGAGAAGTAGAGAGAAAGAGAGTGAAATAAAAGAGAGGGTAACGGCTATGTTGGAGCAAATCCTGAACACCTTTCAAGCAAACCACGATAGCTATATGTTTTACTTCACATAACATTAAATGTTGTACGTCGATTACCTTCCGAAGGAAAGCTCAGCCGAATATAAGAATTACATTGAAAGTTTTGTAGTGTTTTCTATTTTGCTGTTCTCCGACATAGCATATCGGACAAGCAGGTCAACTATAGGATGCTGAGCAGGGGAATCCCTTTTGGTAGCTTTCACAAGAAGTATTACTATGACAAATCCAGGATCATCCTGTTCAGAATTGTTGTATACTGTGATACTGTGCGTCGTATCCCAGTTTTTAAAAGATAACTTCTTCTGAGAGTGAAATAAAAGAGAGGGTAACGGCTATGTTGGAGCAAGTCCTGAACACCTTTCAAGCAAACCACGATAGCTATATGTTTTACTTCACATAACATTAAATGTTGTACGTCGATTACCTTCCGAAGGAAAGCTCAGCCGAATATAAGAATTACATTGAAAGTTTTGTAGTGTTTTCTATTTTGCTGTTCTCCGACATAGCATATCGGACAAGCAGGTCAACTATAGGATGCTGAGCAGGGGAATCCCTTTTGGTAGCTTTCACAAGAAGTATTACTATGACAAATCCAGGATCATCCTGTTCAGAATTGTTGTATACTGTGATACTGTGCGTCGTATCCCAGTTTTTAAAAGATAACTTCTTCTATGCTTCTTTGAGGCAAACTTTCTTGTAGCCTTCTTTAACGCGAACAATGTTTTAGTCTCCTTTAAGATGAAGATAATTGTAGTCTTCTTAAAGATAACTTCCCTCTAAACTTCTCTAAGGCGCACTACCATCTAGCATTATTTATGCCGAACGCATTTTTATAGCCTTCTTCAAGGCGAAGATCTCTCTAGGCTAAGAGAACTTCATCTAGCCTTCTTCAAGGCGAAGATCTCTCTAGGCTAAGAGAACTTCATCTAGCCTTTTTCAAGGCGAGCTTCCTTCCAGTCTTTTCTAGGGCGAACATACTTTCAGCCTCTTGTAAGACGAACTTTCTTTCTATAAATCTTCTTTAAGGTGAAATTTCTAGTGATATAACCTTATAGATAAATTATTCCTCTTATTTATGATGATTATACTCTTCCTCCGATACAAACACGTTCCAACGGATTGTTGTGCTGCAGGGTATTTTTCAACCTGAATCTTGTATTTTGTTTATTATTCAGTTATTCAGTTTTCAGCAAACAAACAAGGCCGAATGCATTGTTTTGACCAAAACAACAACAGTCTACCTCTAGCAAGACATTAAACTAGGGCCAACCAGTCCTAACTGGTAACGCTCCATGGTTGGTTATTCATTCTTCATTTAAACGATTTTTTGACTCAACAATAACCGTAAACAATCTTGCGCAAAGCAAACACTTCCAAAGAAATTTGATTCAGCAAACACGAGGGGTTTTCTCGGCGAGATAAGAGACAAGCGTGCTTTTTTTTGCAGTCTACACACGTCACGCAAAATCATTGAACTTTACCGTAAGAATCTTCTTCTATCAGTTGAGCAGCCTCATTGAAGCTGATGATTAGGTACTAGGAACATGTGGTGATCGCGCTCAATCACCAAAGTGGACGTGCACGCGAGAGTGGCACCCTTCTTTTTGTCTGTACATTCTTATTGTTGTGAGCAGATTTTGATTTGCTGATTTCGTACTCCATGTGACCAATTCAGAGGCTGTTACTAACGGCTTGAATGGCTGCTTTTTTTAGACATGCACTTCTTTGATTAGAAATGTATATTTCAAGACTAGATGATCAAGAGAAAGTAATTGCATTAGAGAAGCGTACTTCAAGTCAGCGTTATACTGAGTAGAAAAAGTATCATAGCAAAGCGGTGTTTATCGTAGTTATTTGTGTACCATGTTCTATTTACACTTACATCGAGCCACTAATGATCGTGAAGAAAACAAAAATATGTGTAATCGAACAGGGGACATAACAGACACAAATATCCTTTGCGTGATCATGAGATAAACATAATATCCCAATATTTTTCTAGAATTGTGTTCTGCTGAATAAAGAAGCTTGAAGCTAACTAAAATTTGTTGAAATTAAATCACACTGCAATCCTATCTTATCTAATGAAACTCTGCTGTAAATTAGGATATTAAAGAGTGGAAAGTTTTTGTAAACTGACCTCGATTGAACGCACACACTGCAAGCGGACGCAGAGCAACGCAGAATCTTGACTTCCACCCAGTATTCAAAGGCATCTTTTTTTAACTCTCCCGCCGTATACTTCGCCCGATCTTTCACGCACATATAGTTGTGTTGAGATAGAGGAGCACGACGGAGCAAACATGAATGCGTTTTTTTTTTCGGACGGTCCCATATCAACCGCCTGTTCGGGATGATCGCGATCAGTCGTGAAAGGAGCAGCCAATTGATCGGTCTCGGTGCGAAGAAGCGCTTGGTGCGAAGATCAGCTGACGGTGCAACGGTGAACCTTTTGCTGGATTGGATCCTGGAACAGTTCCGGTGGTGGCTACTGCTCTGCTGGATCCAGCGGGTCGAGTGTCATTCGAGTGTGTGTCTGTGTGGGCTGTGCATTCAAATCTTAGCTAAGATGCGGATTTTCCACGTGATTCTGATGTCGTACGTTGGAAGTTGGCGACATTGGCTTTCTTCAGTAAGAACAGGCGGTGCGAAAAGAAAGCAAGCGCGACCGTTCAGCCTGTTTCATAACCACTATCAGCGAAAGTCACGCTCGTATCAGACGCTGATAGTGTGCACCGTTTCGTTGTGCTCTGTTCTTCATTCCAATCGAGTATGTCTCGAAGCTCAACTGGGGATTGTCCTGAAGAATGAGATTTTGAATAATCTTTCTTTTGTTTAAAGAGATTTTTGCGAAGCTAATCTTTGGAGTAGCGCGTTCCGTGCAGCGCCTCGACTGGTGTGACGTTTAATCGGCGACGCTGATAAGTTCCTGTTGGGTTTAATCGAAGGCCTTGGCGTTGTTTAGTCAGTTTTGTCGTATGTGCCTTCAAATTTCATGGCTATCATCCAAGGTTCACTTTGGCGTGAACCGTGTTCTAAGCGTTGATAACGTTGACACGAACGTACCAGTGTATCACACCACGGTTGCAATCACTTTACAACCCAATCTAATTCCGTCTTCTGCTTCTTCTTGCTCCTCCGCCAGGTCATCGTGCTGAATCACCCGGGCCAGATCTGCAACGGCTACACGCCGGTGCTCGATTGCCACACCGCTCACATCGCGTGCAAGTTCGCCGAAATCAAGGAGAAGTGCGACCGCCGCAGGTGCACGCACGCTTACTCGTGGATATGTGTGTGTGTGTGTATGGCACGACACAACCAGCGCCATTGGATAGCAACCAATTCAAAAAACGAATAAACGGTATATGTGGAACTTAAATGTACTCACCATGACAAGCCAGGAAACCTGAAAGCACATAGGATGAAAGCTATCAATAAAAATTCATGAAGGCTTACAAAAAAACACACACCATCGCGCATGCCTACTTCTTTACAGACTTGTTTACAGTGGGATTACTGGAGATTGTTTGTTCTGTCGGGAACCTCAGCATCATCTAGCGAGGATCAGCTTCCGCAGTGTTGTCCAGTGTCATTCTACTGACGTGGTCCGGTCTATTTGAGTCTGGTTTTACTACACAACCCTCATACTATGTTTTACTCATACTATGTTTTACTTCTAGTGAGTACTATGTTTCAGTCGCAACAGTACTCTTCTCCCATTCGTCTCT